>BJBW01004071.1:212649-229406 GCA_004320125.1 Scolopax mira | reverse complement strand
CTTTAGGTAGACCCTCTCTGGCGGGGAGGTTGGACTAGATGATCTCCAGAGGTCCCTTCCAACCCTATATGATTCAATGATTCAGCAGTTTTTCCTGTAGAAGAGGAGTGGTGACTTTTTTTTTTTTTTTTTTTTTTCCCCTCAGACTAAATAAAGAGGAATTTGAGAGAAGGTGAATTGTCTTGAAGCTTCATGGAAAGTTTGGACTCTACTGTTTGAATGGTAAGAAGAGGTCACTCACATCCTTACGTTTAAAATAGAGAGACATCTTCAAGGGTGGGATCTCCTGAAGCAGGGAGGAGGTAACCTGGAGTAGAAGCTTCTATTGAACATCTTTTGTAAGCCATCTCCTCAGAGCTGAGGAACAGCATTCCTAATACTCCCCTGTGCTGGAGGGACTCCCAGGGTCTCAGCAGTGCAACTGCTGTGGGCAAAGCAACACCCGGTGTCTGTGAGAAAAGATGAGGCAGGGTAAGCTAACAGCATGGGGCTCTTATGTTGCCTGAAGAAAACACAAACTGCACTGTAATTTCTCTGAGTGGTAGCACTGTATCTCTGCATGCATTTGTGCTGCCTTGGCTATGCTGAAGCTGCTATGCTGGTCAGGCCCTCTGCAATCCATGACAGTAGATGTTGAAAAGGTTAGATGTTGAAAAGTCCTACCTGCATTTGATGGAAAAAATGAGTCTTCTTTATTTTTAGGATGGAAAACAGCCTTAGTCTTGGCAAAAGACAATGCGACCGTTAGACAGAAAAGAGGTTTCATCAATGTGCACAGCAGTTAAGTATCTTTCTTTTTCATATTTAGCAGATGTGGCACTTGCCTCAAAGTTCAGATACACACACATTTTAGTCAACATATGCACATCAGGACATACCCTCTTCATAGACAGTGCATACAAAGGCAAACCTCACTTTTGAATCACATGAAAGATAATGGGGGTGAATGATCTACCTGAAAACTCTTTCTATAAAACACCAAATGGTGTGCTCTTTGAACGCTCTCACTTCTAGAGTCTGTTTCTCTAAATACAAGAAACTAAACTTTATGCTGGCAGCCCACAGACTGTAAGGTAAGATGAATCTCTACTGCTTGAATCCCCCAAAAGGAAGACCTCTCAGGGCTGCTGTGAGGAGCCACCCACCAAGATGGAAATTGTACTTCTGTGGACCTGGCTGTTCCCAGGTACAGATGTGTTAGGTCGTTATTTCTTTGGATATATAGAGATATATTTTAAAGTGTGCAGGTCTTGTAATTGTGATGATATTTCTTTTCAGTAAATGTGGCTGAGCAGGGACATACAAAAATACATTTTAGGCAGCAGCTCATTTTACAATCTTAATAACTACATACAACACCTTAGATCCATTTCTAGTGAAATGAATAACTATCAACACACATCAAACAGGTCATCAAGCCACTTGTGACTAGCATGGCCAACAAAAAGAAAAGCTTTCCTTTGGATTATAGTCATCATAATAATATCCGAATAATATTTATTTTTCTCTCTACTACAACATGTACCCAGCACTGTAGGAAATCCACTTCTTAATATATTGGACTTCTCAAATAAATCATAATTTAACATTTCAACTCCACCAAATTCTCAGGACAGCATATGGCTGCTACCACCTGAACATCTTCATTCTCTTTTAAAATTGTCTTCAGTTGTACCCAGACATCTTATGCAGGGCTGGAATGATGAACATACTCCAAGATGTTGCCAAGTGGCCAAGGAACTGTTGTTTCAATGCTTCATGCTCCTGCTTTTTGACAGGGTCTTTAATAAAGCTGTGTTTCCCAGGATGAACTACAGTCTTGTAAACCACAGAAGTTCATGGTAGGGGAATTAACCAGACTGAGGAACCCTGGGAGGATCTGAGAGAGTTTTCTTCCATTTTCTTCTTTTTTATCATTTTGGTTGCAAAGGGAAATATTGCAATATTTGCAATGCAATGGTTGCAAATGTTGTTGAATTAATCAAAAATTATTAAAATCTCCTGCCTCCTTCCCCCCCCCGCCCTTTCTTCTTTCCTGGAAATAGTGTTGATGAAAAAATTCAAAAGTTACCCCGAATTTGGAAAAGACTGAGGTACTCAACAACTTTTTTGCCTCGGAGTTCACCAGCGACTAAACACACACCGCCCAAGTTGCAGAAGGTAAAGATATAGACTGGGAGAATGAGGAATGACCTGCTGTTTGAAACCAGGTTTGAGGAACCCGAATATGCACAAATCCATGAGACCTGATTAGATACATCTGTATTTCCTGATAGAACTGGTCAATGAAGTTGCTAAGCCACTATCATATCTAAGAAGTCCAGTGAAGTTCCTGCTAACTGAAAAAGGGGAAACATAACCCCTGCATTTAAAAGGGGAAAAATGGAAGACTTGGGGAAATACAGGCTGGTCGATCTCACCTCTGTGCTTGGCAAGATCATGGGGCAGATCCTCCTGGAAACTATGCTAAAACACACTGATCAGTGGCAGCAAGCAGAATGAGTCTTCAAGGCTCTCTGTATTCCGTAGAAAACATATGTGAGGCAAATGTGCCTGTAAGAAAGAAGTTTCTCCAGTGAACATACCCTGTTTTCAACTGTAATTAAATCCTATCTGTCTCCTGTGCTACAAATATATCCCTTAAATATAAATCAGAATGGAGAAGGAGCTGAAAAACAATGAATGATATCCTTGTAAAATTCAGAAGAGTGAACACAGTAATCGACTGTAAGAAAGGTAGTACACAGACTTTTTCATCTTTTTGAGTTAACAAAGAAGAATAAAAGGAAATCCTTCACTTGCTGATGAAACTTGGAGCATGCAAAAGTCAAATCCTCCAGCAAAATTAGATACATTGCTGGAAATACAGAGAATTCCCTTAGGTCTTACCTAGTTCTTTCATCTGGAGATGTCAAAGCCCATTTTAAGGCTTCAAGAACTCTTTTCATGCTAACATCTGGGACAGTACTTCTTACAATTACTTTCTTGAAATATTTTGGCACAATACATCACAGAAGTTAGTCTTGTAAAACTGAAGATGCTGTTTTAATTAGCAAAATGGTAACATTCTACATAAAAACACCAATAGTCTGAAGAGTAAAACTGTGTATGACCAAAACTGTTCACAAACTTAGGATGAATTCTGAAAATTCTTTTTGCCTGAAACTTTAATAATGATACACTGGGGAAAATGCAGTTGAGGAAACAGGTGCTGAAGATCCTGGTTATTCCATTGAACAGCTTGAAAATGTGGAATAAATTCTGACAATGAAAGTCTACTTCCTAACGGGAAGGGAAGTATGAATGAAATGGCCTCATGACTCAAATGAGGATAAATGCAAAGCAGAGAGCTGAGTGCATATTTAATGCCTGGAACTTTAAACCTAAGTACTTAAAGCTAGCAACTCAGAAGGGTATGGGTGTATATGGTGTGGTATGAAATACTTGAGGATCTCGCATGTGTACAAGATGCTTAAGCTGCTTATCTGATTAATGAAGAGAATTTGAGAACTGTTCACGTGTTTTAAACAAAGGGGATATGTAGCTGTCTGGTCTAATTGCTGTGTAAAATGTGATTGGGTCAAAGAAATTATACCTGCAAATTGAAGACATAACATGCCTTGCATTTGGTATTTATCTGTCAGAGCTTCAAATGGGTTTTGAAGTAACCACAGATCGTGTAATTCATAAGAGGAGTTTGGAGAAGTGCAGTGACTGTGCTGTAGAAGAAATCTTATAGCAGGCTTCCTTTTGGAACAACATAAAGGATTTCTTCTGAAGTTTTAACTACTAAACAAAGAAATTTTTCATTAGGGTTTATTTCCACATGTGTCACAGATTCTTAGGCCAACAGGTTGAGAAGAGATACTCTGAATAATCTACAGTGACTTACAATCAAGCCTTAGAACAAGAGTCAGTACTTCATTTGGGCATGATAAAGGCATTGGGGACCGTACTGGACCCTTAGAGTAAGTTTTGGGGAGAAGAATGAGAGACGTTGCACTAAGAAAAGAAAACACTGGTGTTACACATCACTTCTTACCTTTATATTCTGAATGTTAACCAAGTGTGTTTTCAGTGGCCCTGGAAGAATTCCTGACAGACAGGAGAGCATGTGCCTCCATCGTGGTTTGAAGGAAAACAGTGATGCTCGTAGAGGAAGGAGTCATGCAGAGCAGCTTGGGATGATTGAACCTTCTGGTATTGTACCAGCCTCGCTTGCAGCAGAACTGGGAAGTGAAATCAGTATGGAAGGAGAGGTATATAAATATAAAAAATGGTCCAAAAATACTATCTATGTTACTTCAGCTTATGGGATAAAACTAGAATTTTTTTCATAGTGGACTATTTCTTCAGAAAGTGTGGAACTTTCACCTCAATGAGTTTATTTTCTTAAGAAGACTAAAAATTGGCATTTTATATGGATCGTAGCAGTAAACTGTAAGTAAAAAGCAACGTTTTTTCAAGTAACACAAGGATTCAGGCCTCAGAACTCCTGCAGGGGAATACACCATGATTTCATCACATCCTTCTGGTTGTGTTGGATGCTGGGCTAAATACGTCTCTAGCACCTAAAATGGGGTGTTGTCCTTGCTAATTCTCACAGTGGCAACTGGAGACACCTTCACATCAGCTCTAAGAAGACACGGGTAGCCTGAACATGTGTTGCATGGAGTTCATGCAGTATATACTCAAATGCCTCAAAGGTTAAAGAAAAAGGAATTAGGGAACTTTCCTAAAACTCACAAATGTTAATGACAGCTCAGGAGTACAAGGGACAATGGGATTAAATTGAAATGTGAGAGGTTCAGATGATATAAGGAAAATCTTTTTCCCTATGAGGGCAGGCAAGAAGGTGCATGGAGATATTGTGCAGTCTTTGAGCAGGGTGTTGGGCTTTATGCTCTCCTGAGATTCCTTCCAACCTGGGTTATCCTATGATCTTAAATGTGGATATCTCAAGTTCATAGATGTTGCTTAAAAAAAAACCCAAGACAAACCCACAAAAAACTCCAATCAAAATCCCAAAGCATGAGGATGCTCTTTTTTCATACTGCAGTGCTCTCTTGAAAACTAGAAAGACTCTGGTGTGGAAAACACAAACAGTTCAACAACCTTTGTACCTTATATGTGAAAGATAACCATAAAATGTTAAATTGTTTTCTCAGCAAGAGATCAGAGAAAACCAAAGAGATTTGGATCAAAAACAGGCTCTGAACTTGCATTGATTAGAACTTCACAAATTTAGTCAGAATGGACTAATCTTGTGAAAAAGTCACTTTGGTCAAGTGAAATGATTAAGTGGAAACATTTTTAAAAGGAGTAAAACACTTTCTAAAAGGATATGACAATCTGACAGAAAATAAGCAGCTGGTAGCAGACTGAAGTGAGAGCAGCTACACGGAAGAAAAAAAGAAATGGAATATTTTAGCTTGCTTTCAATATGAGATATCAATCACAGGGTGCAGGTTGGAATTGAGGCAATTTGTTCTACAATGGTATTCCAAAACGTGCTTAAGCACCCTATAATCTGAGCCCTGGTGTTCTTATACCAACACTAGAAGAACAGAACTTAAACTAATGTTTCTAAAACTCCTAGAAGGAGTTTTCACTGTTTTATTATAACAGACAGTTGTCATAAAATGGAAATTTTCCCTAACTGAATTGGAAGAGGACACACGAGATTTGTTCACTTGATTGAACCTGAGGGACATTTTTTAAGTCAGACAGGCACAGGGCATCATTATATCTGCTATCTAGATGTGATCCCATTTACTGAGGAGAGCATGGGCCTGGGGATGCAGACTGTGGTTCCCAGAGTTCTCCAGCACTGAGCATACCCCCATCCCTCCCAAAAGTTCTTATGCTGTTAAATGAAATGTGAAAAGTTTGCAAATGACAAAATATTTTGACTCACTTGGCAATGTCAAACATAATTTTGACATTTCTGAGGCATTTCTATGAAACTGAACCCTTTCATGAATCATTTGAATTTTTCATTTTAATTCTGAATGCAAACAAACACTGAAATATCTGAATTATCCATGGGATGAAAACTGATTTTTGCCAGCTCTATTCTGTAATCAGTATAGGCATTGAATGGGTTTTAATTCACACAACTTCCTGTGAAATATGTCAGATTATTTTTTTTCTCTCTCTCACTTGTATCTGGAGCATGGTGAAATGGATGAATATCCCTGATCCTAGCTTGACCTGCAATGACCCTGTTTAACACCAGTACCTTTTGCTTTCTTTCTGCCATGTAAATGTATTAGATCTTGCTTAGTAAAAGCTGTGATGCACAGTTGTTGATTAAGAGTAGTTTTTAGAGTGGAGATTACACTACTGAGGAGAAGGATCTGGGAGTCCTAGTGGATAGGAAACTTTCCAGGAGTGTCCTTGTTACCAAGAGGGCCAATGGAATCCTGGGTTGCATAGGGAAGAGTGTGGCCAGTACATCAAGGGAGGTCATTCTTCCCCTTTACTCTGCACTGGTGAGGCCACAACTGGAATACTGCATCCAATACTGGAGAGAGTCCAAAGTAGGGCAATGAAGATGATTAAGGGATTGGAGCCCCTCCCTTATGAGGAAAGGCTCAAAGGCTCAAAGAGATGGGGCTCTTTAGCCTGGAGAAGAGAAGGCTGAGGGGAGAAGTTATCTGTGTTTACAAGTATCTAAAGGGTGGGTTGAAGGATTTTAGAGCCAGACTCTTTTCAGAGGTCTCCAACGATAGGACGAGGGGCAACGGGCACAATCTGGAACATAGGAAGTTCCATTCAAATACAAGGAGAAACTTCTTTATAGTGAAGGTTGTGGAGTCCCCTTCTCTGGAGATTTTCAAGACCTGCCTTGATGCAGTGCTGAGTAATGTGCTCTAGGCATTTCTGCTTTAGCAGGGGAGTTGGACTAGATGATCTCTAGAGGTCCCTTCCAAGTCTGACAATTCAGTGAGATTTATGTAACATCAAGAGTAATGCAGTATGAAGCTGTGACTACAATGCCTTAGCAGTCAGTTGGCAGTTTGGTACCCTAGATGGTGATCCATGGTATGGAATGGGGTGTGTGAGTCTTCTTCTAGCTACCAAAAATACAATAATTTATTGATTGCACAGAAACACATGACAGACTCCCCAATACTTGCTTTTGTCCTCCATTAGATCCTCTAATGGCTCTACCTACAGTTTTAGGTACAGTCTGCCTTACCTGTTGCTAAGGCAAGTGCATTTAGATACTTATCTGAAGGCCAATATAAAATTAGTCACTCTTCACTTTTCTTGGTTTCAGTCCCTTTCCTAAAGTGATTCCTTCCCTTGCTGTCAGATCAGGCCTCCTTAGTGGGCAATGAAGGAATCCTGGATAAAATTACCATGTTTAATGAGCATTTTTCTGTCTATTAGATTTTGCCCTCTTCATTACCAGCATTAAAATCTCAGGCAGTGCGCAGGCTGAAACATGTCCTCGGTCATCACCTTAGACACCCGGCCAACAGTTTCTATAGTTCTCACTGAATATGAGGCAAGTGTGTGTGCAGGGTAAGTTTCTTTAGCATAAATAACAGCATTGATAGATGATTTGTCTTGGACATTCCCATCAAGTTTGAAGGTCATCTGTTACTGGCAAGTTGGTATATGTCATCTGTGAACTCTGGAAAGCAAAACTGAGAATGTTGCTATGAATAACGACAAGCCTAAACATGATCAATAGCCATGTTCCAAAGAGACTGTGCACAGCTGGTATAAAAGTAGGCACATTTCATTTCCTCCTATCTCTGTTAAGTTTTATACCATGATGTGCATCCATGAACAGATCAGATTTTGAATTACGTGCTGCATGTAGTGGTTACAGCTGATCTTCAGAATGGATCTTGGTAAAAGAGTAACGAACAGGAAAGTTATTCAAGGGGCTTAGAATTTTCATCTCCTTTGTCTCCTGCAATGGTAGAAGTAAGATTGTTCAATGTCTTCCAATAGATGTTATGAAGGAAGTACTCGGTTACTTGGCTCTGACCTTCTACAGCACATCGAAAGTCAGCAGTAAAATCAGATCTATTTTCAAAAGGCTGCTCTGGATCTTGCTTTCATTGGTGAATATTGGAAGTAATAATTTAAAACTTATCTAACACTGTGCAAGTGTAAAAGCAAAGTGCAAGATCAGAATATGAGACAGAGGAAAGCTTTGATAAGCATTTTGATCTTAGTAGAATGGTTTCTTGCATTTTTAACCTGTTCTCAAAATTACATTTAAACTTTAATGAGAAAAATGACCTCATGGCATAAGGAGATTGAAAATAGATCCTGGGAGAAAACCACAAAAAATCTTGTGGGTCTTTTTGCAGAATGGGTCAAAAATGCAACAACCTCTTATCTTTTTGCAGAATGCGTGTAAGACAGGGATGAGCTATAGTCTTATCAATAAGACTAGGCTCGAAGTAAAGGCTTGGAACACAGTGAGCTGTGTAGGGTTACTTATTTTTTTTAAGGATAACTACTAATGAAAGAAGTCCCAAAGACAAGTGATGGTTGACCAAAGTCAGGCTAATTTGCAAAGATCAATGGTCTGACGGCACTCATCTATCATCTTGAACACGTGCGCATGTTAATCAATGGTCATCCATCTCTTTCCCATAGGTTGATTAATGTTTTAAATTTTGTAGGCTTGCGAGCCTAATACAGTACTTTTCATAATACCTGCACAAGTGTTTTTTTAACATAAAAGAAAAACATGAAATCATCTAAAATATATATGATGTGGTTCTTCAAAGTCTAAAGGGAATGACTGCTTGAGGTGTGAAGCCAGATGATAGCTACTTCTTCCTTGTGTTTTGAGGCCACAGTATTTTAAAGGTCTTTGCCTGTAATGATTTTAAACTCTGTTAAACAGCCAAATTTTAGAACTGAGGTTTTGGTTTATGAAGCTGAATAAATTAATCTTGTAGGATGGCATAAAGACACAACACTGTCGGATGAGATTGGTGCAGTCCTGAACTTGCAGTGAGATCCATATCTTACCAGGGAAGAAACACTATCTACATTCTGTCTGAAATTGGAGAGAAAGCTATGTTAAATGCACGCAGCTCTGAACAGTTTACTTGGCATTAAAAATTACTATCATCCTGGTAGTATTAGATCTCCATCTCGATCAGATGAACCTAATCAAATATCCTTCAAGACAACCTTCAGCTAGGTGGAATAAATGGCCAACCTGACAGTTTGTAAGCTATTTTGTAAAGAAAAGAAAAAGAGTTGTCCTTGGAATATCCCCCATCGTGCAAACTACTTAGAGAAAGGTAACATCTTGCTAACAACACAACCAATGCTGCCTTAATTTTTCAGTTAGAAAAAAGTAGAAAAACCTTAGTTAAATTATCACCTTACATTAGGCAAACAATGCCTCCTACATTTGTCTGTTTTATGTATTGCATAAGAAATGCATCAAAAGCTGTATTATTATCAGGAAATTCTAAATTTAGAGAATTAATTAATGTCCATTAATAATAGTCTCATTTTGATTATTTTCTCTTTGATATACCTTGCTTTGTTCTAGCGCAGCAGGTTTTTGTGAGAACAGCGTGTTCCTACTTAATGCAGAGTGAAGATGGATGGAATAAGATATGCTACATGGTTAAGAAAAAAAGTTGAAATCGCACTTTACTAAGTGGCTTACATACGTTTAGTATTTTATAGAAATATATTATTCAATTATTATATATTAACTTAGATTTTTTAAAAGTTGAAGTCTTCAAGAAGAAAATTCACTTTATCCAAGGCAGATTGACCACAGTTGTCTCAATTCTTTTATAACAAAATAATGTATCAAACTGGAAGAAAAAATTATGTGTTGAAAATATGTGGGCAGACATTTCTCGAAGAAGGTTTTTTTTTCAGAGGACCTTTTGAACTTGAAGAAGGAAGCTCTGGATCTTCGCTGAAGTTATGTTGCCATTTCTGTAGTACCTAAACTCAGATGTGTCCCAGAGTGATTACTACGATTGCAAAATGTAGACAGCAGGCTGATGCTATTCATCTAACAAATTTTTATCACTTTCGGAACTAAACTGAGGAGTAAGCTAATGCATGACTGAAAAAAAACACCAAACCAACCCTCGTATCTTGGTTAGTATCTCGCAGGAAGACTGGCAAAACAAAGAACCCAAATGTTCCAGGTCTTGGTTCTGTTCCATAATAATTTTCACAGAAGACAAGTGTCACTATGCAACTGCCATTCAAGTTAAGTGGAGTCTGCATTTCATTTTGACTCTGAGGTGTCGATGTGCTGATTAGTTTTCTGATACAGCTTGGTTGTCAACATTTAAAACATTTCTTGGAAGAAGAAAAATAATTTTGAACAGAAGGCATTCTGTTATACCTATATTTATACATATTTCCCTGCACCCTCAAAACCCAGTTTTAAAGTGGTTTATTGCAAGAGCTGTCACCATCACCTTGGAAACTGGTCCATTGACAGCACGTATCAATCAGTCGTCTCACAAGTATATAGTTTTTCTCTTTTTTTAAAAAACATGTTTGAATAGTTTCATGCTTTCTCTGAAAAAGGAAAACCAGACTAAATTCATTATGGACATTTTGGAGGGTGGCATCTCTTATCAAACAGAATAACTGACAGATTTTTCTTTTTTTTTCTTTTTTTTTTTTTAATTCAAGTGATATAGTTCATAAACTTGTAATTGGGGTGCTTGCATGAGAGGGAGAAGTTTCAGTCTGTGCTCCACAGGCTGCTTGTGTTTCATGTGACACAATCTTTGATGGTTAACCTATCCACCTGGTATCTACTTGTCAAGGCACTTTTACTGTCTCCTTTTTTTGCCGGAGGAGGGGAGGATACCTACATTTTGGAATAGCTGGTAGCTTTAACATCTCTCTTGGGAGAGACGTAACTGTGAATCCCTTTAGGCTGAGCCACAATGAAAGTGGCTCTTCTGCATTTTTGGAAGGTGATCTATTTATGTAAAAGGGCAAGGATGCAATTCCTGGGGCACATCCCTAAGTACCTGTCTCAGAGTTAGGATTTCTGCACACAGGACTTTGAACCCTAAAGCTGATCAATTCAATGTTCGTCATTGCAGACTAAACCCAGTTTTGGAATTGGACTTTTTAATCAATCAGTACTTACAGATACGAGGCTTGATCTGAGATGGGACCTGCAAATATGGGCTACAAGGGTTTTGCTATGTTAGAAGGGCAGTAGAAAAATACATAAGACAGTATCCTTCTTCCTAAAGTAACCATTTTCTATGAAAATAGTACTGAATGAAAGTGGTTATGGATATGTCTTGAGAAAAGTACATGTTCTGCATGCTTTTTGAGGGATACCATAAACATAAATAATTTCTGATTTTATTAATTGCTTTTTATTATAAGTAGCAGCTAAAATGTCTTACGGAAAGAGTATTAAAAGAAAGAAATGTGGTTGTCTTTTTTGACTATGTTTTTCTTGGCAGTGCTTTCTGCATAGTCAGATTTGTTTTCCTTATGAAGTCAATTACATAGGCTCTCCTTTTGTGTGCTGGTCTTTTACAAAGCAACAGGGGACAGATGAGTGTTTCAAAATGTGATTGTAAGCCCAGAGAAATTGGTGAGGAGACTTAGTGGCAGGTAGAAACTTCCACAACTGTTTTTCTTTTAATTCTTTGTTTTAAATCAGACTCGTTTTCAACTTATTGGTGTCTATGGGCAGATCCTTGCCCAAGGTATCTCTCTGTGGCCTGTGAGGGTCTTGAAGACTCACTGTCTTCATTTCCTATACAACTCTTTTAAAAGAATATTGCACATCTATAAGGATATTTACATGACTCCAAACATGGGCTCTGTCAAGCCATTGTGCCCAATCTGCTTCCAGAGTAGTCTGACAGCCTTTCTCCTGCCGGTAATCCTGGTTGCTTTCTTGGCAATCTTCTTTAAATTAGGTGAGCTGTGGAAGTGTTGATGAATTTAAGCAATCTCCCCGTGCTACAGGATACATGTGTCCCCACAGTCTTCTTTCTACTGAGGTTGTTCTCCAAGAAGTAGCTAAAGCCCCACTTGGTTCAACTATTTGTGCTACTCTTTGGGATGACAGACTACACAGAAATGGTGTCCGAGTCAGAAATCACTTGAGGTTCTGTGCTAGGGCTCAGATTCCTTCTCTGCAGTTCAGGAGCATTGTGAGACAAACTTCTTCACTCAAAATCAGGAATCCCAAAGCACTGCCCTGTAAGGCTCTTACAATGCAGTGATAGTGCAGCCCTGAACCAGGGTCTCCAGTTGCCCTCGTTCAGGTGAGAAGGATGAATGCTCCAAGAGCAGTGCAAGGGAAGGAGATGGTTCTCACTGAAGAGAGAGTGAGATGCACTTGTCCTGCATCCCAGGAGATGAAGTTCACAACCCCACTCTCTTTCCCCCCAAGTCTGTGAAGGACCACATCCTTCAGAGCCTCAATGGGGCATGCAGCGGAACAGGAATTAGTAGATAGCAAGTCTCCTCCAACTCCGAAGCAGACAGTCACACTGGATACAGTATTTCTTTAAGAGTTTTACTAAATCTGCACGTGAGCTCAATCTGCTCATAGAAGAATTTCCATTCGTGCAGATGGTATCATTTGGCAGATCACTCTGATGTTGGCAGAATCGCAGGGGTCATATTTGTGCACAGATGGACTGTTCTTCATCTGTTTCTTTATTGTAATAGACCCAAATAGGTTTTCCCACAATAGTACATATGTGCATTACAACTCTCCTTGTTCCCTGTCAGACAACTTATTTAGCGAGAGCACCAAATAATTTTTTCTCTCTCTCTCTTTCTCTTTGTTCACATATCAACTTCTCCTTCATCTGTATCTTTGTTTTGGGGATGCAGGATGAGGACTAAGTAGAGCTATTGAGGATCTCAGTATTCCTGAGCCATAAAATCTGGTGGCATAGAAGTCATCACCAAGATGATATTCAGAGCACTGCTGTGAGTTCAAGGGGTTCTCATGTACAGATGAGATTTTTGTGGCAAATTTTTATGCACATTTATTGCATATATTAATCACAGATCTCTCATAAACCAAGAGCACTTACAGCTGTCATGTGAACGGTCATTTGGAGGGACTGGAGAGGCAGGGGAATTGATAATTCAAAACTGGAGATTTTTAATCCAGAGCAATGATTCCGCTCTAGTAGTAATGACCAAAATCTGTTACCATTTCACAGCTGTTTAGAGAATTATGTTAAATGTACTCATTATTTGGTGGCAATATATTCATATTTTTTTGAAGCACCTATTGTTACTCTCACTTGCAATCTCAGTGTGGCAGCAATGAACTGAGCAGATATCTTCAGAAGTTGCCCTTCCAGAACTGGTTTATGGTGCAGCAAAAGGACATTTTGGAAAACTTGCACTGCTTCAATTTTGTTTTACACAATCACTTGCTTTGTTAATAGGAAACTTTATCCCTGCATGCCTTACATTTTATTAATGACAAACCTTCTTGGGATGAAACTGAGACTTTTTCAGTCTCCAGGTTGATAGCAACTCTGGCTTTTCTTCCTCATTTTGCTAATCTCCACTCAGATATGACAGGTAGTGCAAATATTTCGATATGGGCATTGTTCACTGTATATGGCTGTGAAAAGTTTATACTGTGTGTAAATGAGGTCAAAATATCTAGGGAGCTTGGATGGTGAATTTCTTGACATTTATATACCCAGGCTGCAAATATAGTGTCTGAGTAATGTAACTTTTCTGGCCTCATGAGACAGCATATAAGGTACTCATTTTTTTTTCTCAGAAAAAATACTGTTTGTGGGAAACTGATTATTTGTAATGTAAACGTTGCTGAAAGGGCAGTTCCTTATATAAATGCTTCTAAATGAAAAATAATCCTGCTGACTTACTGATTTATTTTTAACCTTTTGACAGTTTAGTGAGCAAGGACTATGAACTGGGTACCAGGTAAAGCATTTTGAATCAAATTAAAAAGAAAGTGTGAGTGAAATTCCAGCATCAACTGTTCAGAAACTTCTTGACTGTACTGGGTAATGGGGAGAATAAAATTGCTGACTGCAGCTAAGTAAAGGTTACTTAGAAATATATAAAAATCCAAAAGCAACAAAACCCCCAAACTTTAATTTCATATCCATCTGGTAAGTCTTCGTAATCAGTTCCTAATTATCTTCTTGTTAATGCATTTCTAGTTACTCTGACACCTTAGGAATTTTTCTATGCATAGATTTCTTGCCCAAGGCTGTGGAAAATTACACATGCTGCTATACATGCTTGGATACAGCTGGTTTCTGTTTTGGGGCGGGGTTTTTGGTGTTGGTTTTTTTCATTACAGTTATTGAACATATTTACACAGACAGCTACACTGAATTTTACTTTTTCAGTAAGAGTCTGGAGCTTGAAAAGCAGTTTAAACCTGAATGTTCCTAGCAGAACCACAGCTACAGGGAGCAAAATATTGTGGAGAAGGGAACAAGGGATGCAATTTGTAATGTGGTTCTGTAGCATGTTATCATATGATGACATATTGATGGAGAGATACAGACCAAAAGGTAAAATGCTTCTTGTGCTGGGGGTTTTGGCTGGTTTTGAGGGCATTTATTCTTGTCTTGCTGAACAAGGGACAAATTTTTTCCTCCTGATCTTGGAAGATGTACTACAGGCTGTTTCATTTGCTGGAAGGTTTGTTCTCCCCTTAGCTCTGACTGTTGCAGTGCAGCAGACATTTCAGTCAGCTCATTTGCTGACTGGTTTCCCCAAGTTAGTCTCCAACAGCTGAACTTCTTTTACAGATTATTTGAAGGTTTTAATAGTTTGCGAAGCCACATAGAAGATGACTTTCCCAAAGAGACAGACTAGTTTTACAGGTTCAAGCCAGCTGACACCAAGGCATCTCGCAGACTTCTCTTTAAAACCGTGTATATTTGCAGGAGACGGGTTCCAGAGAAGATTTTACTTCCTTCTTTCATTCCCCAGATAGTGAAATGATAAAAACCCTAATAATGTGAATCCTAAGACCTAAAGACCACTACAATTTGTGTAGTGTACTGGTATAGTAAAATAGCAAAATATTCTTCTGCCCACCAGAAGGTAACAAGAACTCAAGATGTGGGCATCCTTTTCTCTGAAGATGAGTAGCAGTCGTGCTGAAGCTGAACTGCACTGTAAGTAAGAACAAGCATGGACTGATGATGTTCTTGTCACAAGAACTAAGATGATCAGTTAAAATAAGTTTCAACAAGCAACAATTTGCAGGTATGGGTTTACAAAGCCCAATCTCCACCAAAGACAGCATGGTGAAATAGAGGAAACTTTAATGATAATTTAATTTTAACCCAAAGCACAAGCCCTTCTAGCCAATTTTAGAAATATAGTAGAACGACAGAAACACATTAATTCTGTAGGAAATACAGGGGATGTGTGCCAGGTGGTGTGGAGAGCTGTCATGGGTGTCATGGTTTAATCCCAGCTGGCAACGAAGCACCACAGAGCCACTCACTCACCCCTGCCCTGGTGGGATGGGGGAGCAAGTAGGAAGGGTAAAAATGAGAAAACTCATGGGTTGAGATAAAACCAGTTTAATAGGTAAAGAAAAACTGCACATGCAAGCAAAGCACACTTTCACACTTACCAGCCCAGACAGTGTGCCCAGCAGGCCTCATAAGAGTGATAACTTGTGTGATCTGGTGGAATTGGATGCTGAGACCCTACCACATGCTGCCTGTGACCATATGAGTGCCACCCACAAGGGACTGACCCAACCTGGGAGGACTTGAGTGCTTATTCACACCAGAGGACAGCTGAATAGACCTGTACATGACCCTTGTACATCATGCCATGATGCATAGTCCTCCCTGCACAGGCCCCTGAGCTCCTCCTCTTTTGGACAGATTAGGTGTCAAACATGCCAGGATCATCTGATACCTCTGTGTAGCCCCAAGCAAGGATTAAGAAGATTTGGTGAAGGGGTAAGGACAGGGTGGAAGGAAAAATGTTGAAGAAGGCCTACTACAATGGCCCAGGTTCCTGCAGGATGTTCACAGGCAGATGTTCCTGATTTGGCTGTGAGCTGCTTCTGGAGACCCTTAGCACCATGGTTGTGTAATACACTGAGGACTCACACTTGGCCTGGGTAGCCTCTCACAGGGCAGTGATTGCTTTGAGGACAGTGGAGGAGATATGGAAGGTTGGACACAGAAGCAAGTCTTGTGGGGAAGCTGAAGCAACAGTTGGTCAGAGTATGTCTGTCTGCATGGTCTTACCAGGCTTTGTACCTTAGTGGTGTGTGCCACTAAGTGCCCACAAGATGGTGGGAAGGACAGGAGCAAATGAGATTGATTGAGACCTGTCAGGCTAGAGAGCACTCACGATACTGAGAGAGCGCACCTGAATGAGGTGCATGGAAGTTGTAGGGCATATGGAACTCCTCTCCTGGGAACCAGGGCAGGTGAGGATGTTTCCATGTTCCGCACTGAGCTGAGCAAAGCCCTGCTGCAGCATCATAAGGTGAGCACTGGGATTTGTCAGCAGTAGTCGTGCTGCTTCTCCACTATTTCGCTCCTCCCTCAAAATGAAAGGGACTTGCTTTGTGGACAGCTTAATAATGGTGATAGTAGGGTTGCATGTTTATGGGCAAGAATCAGGGGGAAGGCCAACAAGGGGGATATCATGGTGGGAGCCTGCTACAGACCACCCAACCAGGATGAAGAGGCAGATGAAATATTCCATAAACAGCTGGGGGAAGTCTCACAATCGCTAGCCCTTGTTCTCATGGG
>BJBW01004071.1:72588-212551 GCA_004320125.1 Scolopax mira | reverse complement strand
AAGGCACCCTGCTCTACCTGTTGTTTGCAAACAGAAAAGTTGTGGGTGACATGATAGAAGCTGTTTTGAGCATAGTGACCACAAAATGATAGATTTTTTTATTCTTGGAGAGGGACCGTGGTCTGCAGAAGAACTACTACCTCGGAACTACTACCTCCTGCTTTCCAGTGGCAATATGAGAAAGGGAAGCCAGACAGAGCAGGCAGAAGAGCTCTTTTTGAATTCTGCAGTCTTTGTGAAAACAGCTTTCAGCATGAAGGTGTCTTTATGCTGCCTACAGTACATGTGCTATGGAGGCCCCAAGGGCTTGCCAAGAGGGCTTGGGCAGGCACCCTGATCCGGGGAATGTGGAGATGTCTGCATTCACGTAGAAATAGTCTATCTTGTGCTTAATTTTTGCCAATATGCTTTATTTTGTAGAGGGCCCCAAAATGTAATACAGGCCTAATATAAGCTGACTTACAGACACTAAGGTAAAGCCAAGTCAAAGTAAATGAGAAGTGATCCTGTGTTTTTTATGCTGCAAAGGTCTGAGATATTCTGATAGGCACACAAGAAGGATTTTAGTAAGCTGTGGATATTTGTGTCCTAGGGAGGGGGGAGAGGGGAACAAATTGGAAGATAAAGGCAACTAGCATCATAATGGTGAGATTTGTCAGAATTTCCATTATCAGAGTCTGTTTACAGGCTGTAAATATTCCCTCTGGGCCAAGACTTAAAATTCAAGGTCATACACAGGAAATGATATTTATCTTTGCTAAATTAAAACATTGGTTCAGCAGTTTTAAAAAAATTCTAATCACAAGAAAATCCTCTGGAGTGCAAGAAGTTCAGGTACTTCTGATGTTTTGTAGGGTTTTTTTTCCCTATCTACATTTTCTTTTTGCCTAATAAACATGGCATATACTGAATATTTTAAAGCCTTGACCTGTTACTCTGACATAAGTATTGAAGATATATTAAAAAGTAATGTACTGAAAGTCTTTCACCTATGAATGCACCTTTTCCTGATGACATTTTCTGTTATTTTGCTTGTCAAGCTCTGCAGTGTTCAGTTTTCCTTCTTTATATTTATAAGAGGATTTCATTACAAATAAGTCTTATCACTATGCAAATAGAGTAATTATTTGGTTCATATTAACATTTCCTTTCCTACACAATAATAAATATATCTTTAAAAATCTTTTTTTTTGAAGGTAGTGTAGCAATTAAAATGCACTTAAAGATTCCCTATTTGCATGTAAATTGTCAGGATGAAGGAGAACATGAGGATATGCAAAATAATATGTAATTTTCAATTACATATATATACACCTGTTATTATAAATGTATTCCAACATTTTTTGACTTCTGATAACGCGTCATCATTCTTCTTGTGATTTAGAGTATAATTTCTGATTTAGATTAGTAAAGAGTAGAGAATTTTATAGTCTCCAGTACCTCTTTCTCTCTAATTCCAAATTAAGTGTGAAAGAATTATTCTGTATGGGGCCAGTCAAATTGTCTGTGAATAATTTTCTCTTTAATAGTATTCTGGCAAGGAATTCTTGATTTCCCAGATTATTTTAACTGATATTTATTGGAGCTGATTGAATACTGCCCGTTTTGGGCGCATTTTGACATAGGATGACTTAATACATTATTCAATTAACCGTCTCTGTAATATTAGACCTGCTCTAGTTTTCCTTAGATTAATAGACTTGGTATGAATTCCCTCATTTAGGAGCTGACTGTGGTTTGATAACACTTTTCCCTTACTTGTTCTGATCAGAATAACAGACATTATGTTGTTGTTCAAAACAGATTGTTTGATTTGGGATTTTGCTCTCCTTCCACTTTGTATTTAAGAAAAAGATCCTATTTCTTATGGGTGTCTAAAAACTTGTTCTGGGTAAATTCTAGAGCTTCCTTCTTTGAATTTCTAATGCCTGACTCAATTCTTCTTCTCTATTGGAAATATTTTCATGGATTTCATGGATGACCTGTCTTCTTCTTGTCTATTGACTGAATAGCACCTGTAAAGCCTGACAAAATTGTATATACATATCTTTTCTCCAAAGTATATTAATAACCATGGAGAGAGAGTTACGGTTTAATTTCTGCCTTTTTTCTTAGCTACCTGCTTTCTCAATGCCCATTGTACCACCATTTTACTCACATCACCCCAGGCTGCTTGAACAAGTTGGTAAAGGACAATTTAGCCTGCCTTGACCATTGTTCAAAGGGTGCATAGAAATATATTGTAATCCTGAGGGATGAGGTGGCTAGGCCACCCCGAGCATTTCAACAATATGCAGTTTCACATAGGAAGGCAGTGTATTTTGCCTCATCTGTCAGGATTTCTTGAGTAAATTGTCACTGGTAGCTTATTGTGGAAGGAGAGTTTTACACACAGAAGACATAATGTCCTGCCAGAAGCTGATAAATTAAGCCATAAATCACAGGGCTGTCAAGATCCCAGACACAGTTTATCATGGTGGTGATTAAGAAGGATGCAACAAGTCAGTTTCCAAGGCAAAGACTGGACTTAAAACAGGAGGCTGTGATGTGATCCTCGCTTTATATTGGTGTCATGAGTATGTGTGGTCCAAATTCTAAGTCACACAGGACTGTTTGGGGGGTTGGTCATTTTTCACCATATGCACCAGAAGTGGCATTAGCTGAAAATCAAAGAAAAGGACTGAGAGTAAACAGGAATTTGAAAGGTATGGTAAACTATTTTTTAATATTCTATGTGGTGGATTCTGCTCTCACCTTTCAATGTGGAATGAAGAAATTCTCTAAGAACATTCAGAAATTATAGATATTGCATAGCTAAGAACTGGATTTTAATGAGATCTTTCATCACTTGAAGACAGTTTAGAGATGCTAACTTCCCACTGGTTCATTGGTAAGCATTGCCTGCAAGACTTCTTCAGGCTGTGGAGCTGTGATGTCTCCTGCATTCAGCAGCTGGTTAATTTTTGCCAAGATGTTATTTCCTTAGCTGGGGCTGTAGGTGAAAAAAAAAATAAAATGCCCTTAAATTCTCATGTTTTGTTTTAACAAGATACTTTTTATGGCTGTAAATGTTTTTGAGTTAGTATATATTTATGTTCACTCCAGTAAACATGACTGCTGACCTACCCAAGCTGTCATTAAACTATCATACATCTTTCATACAGCTTATGCAACAATACCTAATTTAAGATCTTCTCAGATTTGAGTTGCAAGACCTACTCTATAGTTATATTCCTGGCATATTTGCCAGTAAGGTGACCTCAGTTGGAGGTGGAGAGGACATGACATTCAAACTGTACAGTCATTCTATTTAAATGCCTTAGTTAGGAGGCTAATTGTCCTGATGCTCGTGGTATAATCAATACTGAGAGACAAAGGCTCCTTAAAGGGTAGTTTTGTTGCCTGAAATTAAGCTTCTGCTCTGAATTACTATTCAGAAGAGACTATTTCTCTGCAGTGGTTGCCTGTAGAGACTAGCCAACTAACATTGGTCTGGCAGTGGATTCTTGAATTTAGGAGATACAATCTTCCCTCTGTGACAGCTGTAAGAATCCATCACAGTGCACAGGTCCGGGCCTATCACAGAATAGCGGGTAGCAGACTTCACACAAACTAAGCTAAAACTTCATAAATATGAAAGCCATGATCTAAAGATGGTGACTACTCTAGCATTATTAGAATTTTGAATGGAAAGACAAGGAAAAGTTCATATGTCTTTTTTTTTTTTTTTTAATAATAAAATAGTTCTAGGGACATCACCTTGAAATTTCTGCTATTTCCGTTAGCCTGTAACACATACTTTAATAAGAGTACAATAGAGGAGTGAAAATATATACAAATGAATTATTAAAGAGCAGGGAAAAATTGTTTCCGAATTGCATGATGCAAACTGTGTGATGGAATAAAGGTCAGCTTAAGTTACATCAGACCTTCGGGTCCTTGTTTCAAGTCAAAATCAAATTCAAACAAAACCAAATGAAATCATGCTGAGAGAAAGGCCACAGTAATATTTCAGCACCCCATCATTTTGAAACATCATAAAGTATTATCTGAGCTTCCATATCACAGAAAATATTCAGTTATTTTATTTGGATATTTTAGTAATATTTAATATTTCAAATTACTAGCCTATAGTAAGGAAAATTAAAACTAGTTTTCATTAAAACTAGTTCATGCTAAGTCCATATTTTATATTTTCAAGGCAGCTCTTTACCAAGGTAATTAAATTTCTAGACATTTTTCAGTAAGCTGTAGATTTAGGTGTTTTCTCTTTCCTTCAACTTTTCACCCTTCTTAAGACTGAAACAACTATTTTTTTTTTTGCATTTTTCTGTAACAATTCCTTCTTGGTTGGTTGTGTGCACATCGTGCAAAGACCTCTCAACATAAGCCTAGAATGTAAGGAAACGTTATGGTTTCTTCAGTAGCAAACTTCCAAAGGGGTATTAGGGGAGTTCAAGGTGAAATTAAGTACTCCAGGAAAATCCACTTCAAAGCTCCTACTGAATTATTCTAAGGCCAAGATTTTTGGCCTTACTTTTGCCATACTAAGGCCATACTTTTGCTAGGTCATGTCCTTGGCCTGGTCAACTTTGAAATGATCAACTTTGCTTTGCAAATCTCTTTTCCTGTTCAGACATCCTATAGAGCTTTTGATATATTTAATCAGAAATGTAAGAATGAGTAAAATGAAATACAGGGAAAAAAAAAAAAAAGAAAAGACCAAACCTATCAGATTCTCTCAGCAGCCAAAATTGTATTGTGTGGGTTTTTTAAAAATAATATTTATACATACACAGGCAAATTGGCTTAGTGAATATTCTGCAAAATTGGTCATTATGCATATCTAAGCCCACACTCAAATCCTCCTGTAGGTTAACAATTAGTGGACCCAATGACTGGAATGGGGATTCTCCTGGCAGCCTGTAACATTAGGTAATGTCAAAGCAAAAACTTTTACTGAAAAAAACAGTGTGGTTGCAACAACCCATCTGGGCTACCTGCTCCTTGCAGTTGCGTTGGAATTGTCTCACTCACACCTCCCGCAGAAAGGGAAGGTTCCAATGGACAGAGAGGCATTTCCTTCTTTTTCTTCCCCCGCCAGTGACTGAAGTAGAGAGTCAGTCACTTCTGCAGATGATTCTCAGATAAACAGGCTATCTACAGCAATTCATAATAAAATCTTTCTGGCAAAAATAGAGGTTCTATTTTAAAGATATTAACAGATTTTTCCATCCTGCTGGCAGATACCAGTTTTTCTGGGAAAGCACTGTGGATATTCTGTAGATACACTAATACAAGGGAATCATTATTCCACATGATTTTTAGTGTGGTAGGAACAACTCTCTCAGGACAAGGGCTTGGATCAAGTAAACTTGAGGAAAGAAATTTTATAAGCTTTAAAACCTGGAGAGATTTGAGCAGATCTTTATTGCCTTCCTGCTTCCCCCCACCCTTATTAATGAACTCATATCTCAGGAGAAGAGGGAGTTTAGGCTTTACTACAATAAGAACTATGTTTCTGAGCAGACCAGGGAGGATACCTGCTTATATTATTTTAAAAACAGCTTTGGGAGATGAATAACTAGTCAGTCAGCTGACGTACACTGTTACAGTTCCAGAAAGCTGAGAAGCTGTAATGCCAGTTGTGAACTTGGACCATTGACTTAGGATTTGAGAGTCTTACATGGAAAAATCAGGCAATAGACAGATGAAAGAGTAATATTATAGCATAAACAAACATTTAAGAAAAAACTAAACAAAGCAAACAATCAAACAAAAACAACCAGGAAAGTATTTGGCAAACAGAAGTAATTTTGTACGGTTAAAATGGGACTCTCCACAATTGCCCTTTTTTCCTCATAAGCTTTTTCACTATAGCCTTGCAGCATTGGTACAGTCTGATCTGGTATGCAGGCATCTGAAGGTCCTCCCTCACTGTATTGACGCTGACCATGAAGCTATGGAACAGCAAACACACAAACCTGTCAGAAAATGCATTGGTGTGTGGAACTATATATGTGGCCTCTGGAGTCCCAGGTGAGGAAAGGTCAACTTTTCCCAGATGAACAAAATTAAGAGGGTGGGGCAGTATGTGGAAGCAATGAAGGAAGAGAAAGCTGGAGAAGGTGGTGGGAGGCCCAGTAGAAGTGCTGAGGGAGTGGTAAAGGTGTTTTGTCTCCTGTCTGAGGTGAGGGAGAGGAGCTGAGGGACTCATCAGCTGACTTCTCTGCGTAAGGATGGGAGCTTGGACAAAGCAAAAAAAGCTGAAGGTAAGGGAGGTTAAATATGATCTTAACTCCTCTTGTCTCCAAATGTTATCTAGTAAACAAATGGAGAAGTGGAATTGCAGGCAGCTGGTGTTTAGGGGTGGTGGTGGACTGTGCTGTAAGGAGAAAGAGAGGGCTTCCACCACCCTGTTGATGGAAGGGGCCCTGGTACTCTTGCTTAATGGTCTGTGTGTGCCACAGTACCCTGGGCAAGAGCCCTGGAACTGGAAGGGTGACAGAATACTTGAACAGGTCCCAGCATGTTCCTTACTACTGTAAGAGAGTGTTTTGTTCATGAGGATGCATTTCATTTGTGGTGGCTTTTAGGCTTCAAAGGTAATGATAGCTCCTGGGTAACAGAGTTTACCAGAGTGGTACTTGGATTTTTTTAGTGTTTTGTTTTTTTTTTTCCTTGTTTATTGCTCAAGTTATGCAATGGCATGTGTGAAATGGAAGCTTTGTGGGCTTTCCTGAGCTAATTATTTATTATGTGGTTGCAAAGAGCTGGATGTTGTGACTGGATGTTCCTTTCCAGTCCTATCAACCTGTTGGGATTCTGGAGGGTTATGCATGTGTTATGTATATATATGTTATATATATCCTGTGATCTGAGGAAAGAAGTTCTCAGTTGGATGTTAATAGCTACAGGAATCCTTGGAGAGGATTGGTGTGTCTAGAAAGGATAATTAGCCAGCTTATAGGGAAGTTATGACAGTTTGAAGGGAAACCTTAGCAAATAAAGAATGGGCAGTTTCAGGGAACTTGCCATTTTTATAGTAAAAGTTCTTTCTGTGGCCTTCATTGTTCAATGAAGTATATTCTTTCAGCAAACTTTCCAGTTTTATTCTCTTTTCACTTACCTCATTGTTTACACTCACCTAATTCCCCAAAACACCCTCTGTGTTCTCCTTAGTCATCTTCTGCTTGGTCATGGATGAACCCAGAACAAAACTGGAGTCCCCGCCCCAAACACGTTACAGTCTAATTATAGACAATAACAAATGTGTTTACTTCTGCATCTCCATCTGTTAAATGTGAAGAAACGAGAGCATTCAGCACCATGTGCAGTTGTTGAAAGCTTCCAGAAATCTTTTGTAGGTTTTACTGCAAAGCAGGAACCTGTATTGGTCTTGAAAAGATAAAGATCAATCGTTGCCCAGACTCAACCATTAAAAAAAAATAAATGTGATAACACAAAGGCTAAAACAAATTAGTATATGAAACAAACTATTACTGTGTTCTTCCTACCTCAAAGAAAAGAAACCTCAGAGTAAGCGTATCGACTTGCTAGTGTTTTCACAACTGGCTCTGCCCACTGTTATCTGTTATTATTTAGATTTATCCTAGTCCATTCCCAGTACCTATAGGCTGATTCATTTGTGCCAGCAGCACTCAACATGTGTCATGAAATACATGCAGAAGATCAAGTTAGAAAATCCTGATCCTGGCAAGATAAGGGCTCTTTTGCAGGGAAATAAGGAAGAAGAGGGTGAAAGGTCAAATTTTCCATCAGGTTTCAGCATTCTTTTTGAAACCTTGCTTAAGGAAATGAGGAAATCACGTTGAATCCTGTGCCGACCTTTTTGTTGCAGTGGAGGTGTGACTGGTTGAAGAGGAAAACACCCTACTGCACTTAGCAGAAATTCTCAAGTAGTGCTTGAGACTCTTCTCTGGCAGAAGGGAAGAGAAACGAACAGTGGAATTTGAGGTTGATTGTTAAAAACTTGAAGGTAGGTAGGTCCTGTCCAGTATATGAGCACAGAGTTTGGCCCTCACCCGTGCTGGGAGTGTGAGGCATGAAAAAGATTCAGCTCATCAGCTGCTAGTGCACAGTCAGAGGATGGCTAGCAAGGTGTTTCTCACTTGGTAGCTGGTCAGAGGATGGTTAGCAAGGTGTTGCTCGCTTGGTAGCTGGTTACAGGGGATTGCAACCCTCTTCACATAACAGTATATTACACATCTGTGTCTCTTCTGTCATCGTTCTGCTTTGTTGCATATACTGTAGTAGTAGTGCTTGGGTGTTAGTGGCTGGAGTTGCTGAGGGTTACAATGGCATTTGAGAGATCAGCTTGAAAGGTGACAACCCGAGTAGGGTGGTGTTGGGTTTTTATTTTGTTTGTTTTCCATTGATATACCGTGTCCTTGGGCTGCTGTCTCTCAACACCTCAAGCCTGAACCACCTCATCCTTCTGAAGTATTTTAGCTGGAGGACTTCAGGCTCCTCTTTGCAGCAGCACCTTCTTCCTGTCCTGTCTGCGCTGTGTGATTTGGAAGTGGCTGCTTTTAATAGGCACGGGACGAAAATAAGTAACACACATGAAAGCGTGTGTGAGTAACTGCACATCGAAGTGTTTAATATTCTTCAGCCTGCTGCTGAGAGGTAAGCCAGGCAGAATATATCAAAACTAAGCACAGCCCCGGCAAGATTAAACAGCGGTGGATTTGCACATGTAATAAAAACTGCTACATTGAGTTTAATCCATGTGTAATTGGGAATAGATAAGGCTGGAATTGAATGACTGCACAGGATCTGCCTTGGATGGAGGAGGGGAGGGGGGAAAGCAGCCCACAGCCCTGCAGCCTCTGGTTTGGTGTGCAGCTGCTGGAGTAAGGGGTGGGTTTGTGCTGTTTTACTGGGAGAGACCTCAGAAAGGTGACATGATGTTGATGAGCTCCATGTACAGTAAAAGGCTCAGCTGTTCAAGAACTTCAAGTGTAAACAGGTTGTTTTCCTCCTTTGGCTATGGGAGGTGTAGTTCTAACTGGGCTGGGTGTCAAGAAGTGTTGCTGATGTTTCCAGGCTGTCCTTATCTGCCCAGTCTGACTATAATACAGTAAAATGAAACAGTGAGGATAAAATAACTGTTACTCTATTGTTCTGCCCTTTCCCCATCATCTCTGTTTTTCCACTTGGAAAGGAAAGACAAATGAGTGATCCAAACTCCTCCCTTCCTGCTTCAAAAATCATAGCACCTTGGGCAGTCAGTGTCTGTTGGCTTTAACTCTGTTCCCTGCTTGGCAAAGGAGCACAATGTTTGCCTCCCTTTCAGTTTCCTTCGCAAACCTGATGGTATTTGTTGGATTTGGATTTTTTCTGCTATGTAATGCATGCAAGTATAACATTTCATGTGTTTTGAGATACACGAAAAGATGCAAATACAACATTTAAAAAATATTTTCTTCTTTCTATGGGATGCAATTTCTCTTCTGCAGTTTTCCCTCTTAAGAGTATCTAATTTTCTCTCTTCGTACCTCCCATTTTCAGCTGCTCCCCTTCACTGGCTGTTGTTAATGCATCACTGCTCTTGCTCATGCATCACTACTGCTTTTGGTTACTCTGTCGATGTTGGACTTGTCGATGTCTTCTTGTCTCTTAGAAAGCTCCGTCTGCTGAGCTTTCTGTTTCCCTCCCTGTTGTCTGACTCCTGTACTCCTCCTCTCCCTGTGTCCCCCTGTAGTGCTAAATATCTAATCCCCATTCTGTCTCCATGCTTTCTCTGCTGCAGTTACCCACACAGTTACCACCAGCACACAGCAGCTCGAGACAGGCATTAAATGCATGTACAGCCAATCTTTTCCACTTACACTTAATAGACCCAGTAGGCTTGTAAGGATATTCTTAGGCAGTAACGGAAAGATTTAACAGATCCTTTAATATGTTTAGCTCAAATCCAGACAGCCCACCCTAATTTCCAACCATTACCAGAAACCAGAGGATCAAAGAGCCAATGTTTATCATGCAGGACTTTGTTTTCCTCAGTAGCTGTGTTTCTCATGATTCAATCAGCATGGGCCACTTTTATTTGAGGATCAGGTTTTGCATGATTTTACATGGCTCCATAGCACATGACTGGAGTTAGAAGACTTGTACCAACTTCCAGCAGCCAAGAAAAGAGATGGGCAAAGATGTAGTAATTCATTAATTGGCAGAGCTGGGGTCAAACTTTCCATCACCTGACAATAACAAGCTGCCTGGCCTGGAGCAGGAAAACTTGCTGTTGTCCTGACCAAGTGCAGAACTAGAGGATTATTTTAGTAGTTTGATGCTATGTGCACATTTCTATATCACTGGAAAAACATTCCTAGGTGTAAGGGAGGTGTCTGAATCCAGAAACAGTGTTTCTGACAGCCCCTACTCAGCTTCTGCTCGGTTGTGTAGGTACTTTTGGCTTATTTCATTTTGATTTACAGAGACATCCCTGAAGCACAGACTTGTGCGTCTCTGAATGCAATGAATTATCTCAGTCCAGACCAGGACTAAGTGGCTCAGTGTCCTCAGACTGAGACCCA
Organism: Scolopax mira; assembly: GCA_004320125.1. Lineage (NCBI taxonomy): Eukaryota > Metazoa > Chordata > Aves > Charadriiformes > Scolopacidae > Scolopax > Scolopax mira. Next base: position 201,992 of record BJBW01004071.1, on the reverse strand, counting down.
TTAAGTGTGTGAAGGTGAAGTGATTTCTCTGCCTATGTCTTTTTGGATGTGTGTGTCAGTCAAGTAGGCATTCCCCAAGATTGCCCAACGTGGACTGAGCTGCTTGGAATTTTCCTTGGAGCCACTGCTTGCTTTCAGACTGTAGTTGGTAGCAGCACAGCTTTTGGCCTTTTGTTTTACTTTTGTAGTGACCGAGATGGTGGTAAAGTATCAGGATGGTGAGACTGGATGGACACTCTCCTGACCTATCCAGCACATCTGCCTCTCATCTGAGTTGCAAGGACCATGTAAAATATTTGAAGTTTTCTCAGGCATTTCTTTTGGCTAAAACTATAGGACAGGTTTTTTAAAAGCTACTCTGTTCTCTTATGGTTGATGTGTTTATTGACGTTTTGGGTACGAGAACTGTACAATCATTTTGCAAAGAGGTTGTGCTTAGTAACAATAAAGTATAACCCAAAGCCTCTGGTTATGCATTTTATGCCTCTTGCTTGATTATTTTTATTATTTCACAGCTGTATAATTTGTTCATTTTAGTTTGAATGATGTTGGCTGTATGTTTTTGCCACATTAAAACCTATATTCACATATTAACCTTCTCATTTGAGTTAAATGATTACGTTGGTTTTTTACCTCAGTGCTGCTAGCTCCCTCCACACACCATTTATTCTGAATTTACTCCTCAATTTTGTTTTAAAACTGTTAGTATTGCATATATCTCCTTATCGAGTGTCCATGTTACAGCATGATGGTGATTCAGTTGTTGGTAACTACATGGACACTGTGGGGCAGGGCAACTAAAAATTACAGGAAAGTTTTGCTCATGGAACAGTTTAGAAAAAAGTAATTGGAAATTCACCATCCCTGTAGGGGGAAAAAAAACAACCTGTCAGCTTTCCATATGAGACTGTTTCTCCCTAATGCTTCTGCCATAGAGTGTAATAGCATAGCTATGCATTTCTCATAGCTACCTTTATCTAGGTTGGTGAAGGGCAATGGAGGATTGGTTCTGAGGTCCTGGATTTGACTGTTGGTGTGACCATGGCATCTATTTATGCGGCATGATCCATTACTCAATGTTAAATTCTCTGTCCAGGCACTCAATGTGCAATGTTCATTGAATGATTAATAGGGTAATGACACACTTGAAAGGGCTGGCTCAAGTGGGAGAAAAAAGTTCACGTGTTGAAAAGATCATGGCAGCAATTAGGTAGTTAGTACTTCTTAATGTATTATGGAGAACAGATAATTTGCAAACAGATCTTGATGCTTGTTTCAAGATGGCCTAGCAATCAGTCTGGAGTGGATCCCCTTGTTTTTTGGAAAGTGGCTACTGGATGAGAAGTGCTCTCCTGCCTTCCCCTTGCTGTGCCCTGACTCAGGATCCACAGTGACAATGTGTCAGTTTTGTACCCAGTTTTGGTTTGTCATCTCTGCAACCTGTATTTTTTTTTCCAGGAATTCCTTATCCACAAGGGGATTCTGGTGTTGGGATGACACTCCTGGCTGTTATCTCTGTTCTATTTTGTGTTAATAATGATATATCATGGACTAAGGGCTTCAGATCAGGGTGTCGTTCTGTGTCCCATTAGCCATGATTTACATTGTATATGAACTAAAACCATGTCATGCTCCCTCACCCCTTTCTCCGTTTGCTTCTCCCAAGAAGACCAAAAGCAATGTCATAGACTGCTACTTTCCTAAGAGAAGGTTTAACTTTGATTCTTATCCCTGATCTGAACTGGACAAATCACCAACAGATGCACACATAGGGAAGACATTTACTTCATGAGGTAGTTCAATTTAGCTGCTTATAATATACAAAGACAAGTACTTCAGGAAAAAGGAGTGCTTTTGTGACTTCTAGTCTATTTGATTTTGGAATATAGTGGATTTTCCACCTCTAATATACCCGTTCCAGTCTGACACTTTCATTTTTATAACACCATGTAGCTCTGCTTCAAAAGTAATTATTTTCTATTTGACTTCTGTTTGTAGCATCTCTTTCACTCTATTATTTTCTCTTTGGTAGAACACTCTTCCTGTCCAATACAGCCTGGGAAAGTTGGATTACCAAACTAGATAAACCAGTGGCCTGATCCGGCTCAACAGTTCTTATATGATTGCTTAGATATTTTTCTTCTATGTTTTCTCCCTTACTGTGATTGCAATATGGTTAACAGCATTTAAGTGTTTCTCATCAACTTTTCCTTGCCTTCTAGCATAAATCAAAAATTCTAGGAAGTAAATTGTCTGCATTATTGCAAAGCTTTCTCTGCTTCTTGGGTGAAGGAGTCCCAGTGTGTCCATGGGACAGTCAAGTAACCTGACAAGTTCTAGGTCTAAAGACTGACTCCCTCTCTGGCTCCTTGTGGAACTGTCATAGAAATGGGATTAATGGGGAAAAATAGGAAATTTCATAGAAGAAATTACATGTAGTCATTATTTTTTTTTGAATTTTTTTTACATGTGTAGTTCTGTTTCTTTAATATCTTTTGCAGGAAGGGGTGAATGCATTGTCAGAGACCTGTAGACTTAAGGGCTGAGACCTTATCGCCAAAGGAAGGTTAGGAGCAGTGTAAAGGTGTTTCACTTGTTTGTATAATTCATGCTTGGCCAGGATGAGCAGGGTTTGTTTTTTCAAAAAAGGGCATATAAGCACCAAAGAGGCATGTACAAACCTAGTAAAATATTTCAACAGCACAAAGACTGTTGGCCTTTCACCTACATCTTTAAATCCCTCAGTGAAGGGAATCAAATACTTCCTTCCAAAAGTAGTTTCAGAGAATAAACAGTGAAGGATCCACTGAATCAAGGCTAGGAAGCTTGTCTGTGTGTGTACGTATATACATATATATATGTGTGTATATAAATATATATGTATGTATATATATCCCCCTCCTAACCCTGCCAGTTGGGGGAAAAAAACAACCTATTTCTGGTTCTTTTTTCTCTTTGTTTCTTAGTCTAAAATAGAAAATGTAACAGCTTTATTAGCAACACTTTTGCAAAATAAGACACTGCAGCTATTAAGACATTGTACTAATAAGACACTGCAAATTTTCAGCTCCCTGCTGGTGGGTGTATAATTTTCATTGGTTTTGTCATCAAAAATTCTAGCATTGACTTGTGGGTGGAAGGTACAAAAATCATGTTGGTTAAAGAAGATATTTATTTACTGCTCATATGGATATGGTTTGTAAGTTGCTTCTGTAAGCAAATGCAACATACACTTTATAATTTCTGTGTGATGTTTTGCATTCATGAGTGAAGTTTTTTTGAACATTTGTCACTATGGAATTATCACATGCCAGTAATTACTATGGATGATTAAATTTGTTGAGGAAATACCTTATTGCATATTGCAGTCTTCATGTACGCACAGATCTCTAAGATGGTGAGCTGTGTAGTGTGTTTTAATCATATTGTAGTGCCTTTCTATAATGCAAAACTATTTCCATTGAAGCCTGAAACAAGTCTATTTCTGACCCAGAGTCAACATGATAATGTATTCTTGGTATCCTTTACATGCTGGTAACTGCATGTTCAGCCGCACTGAAGGGTTTTGTCATGTTATGTTCACTTTCTATAGGTGTTAATGTATCTAGCAATTAGAGTTCAAATTGTTACTCTTAAACTAGCGTTGAATCTGGGTCAGTGAGAACTCTAAACTGAGCAATTTCACCAACTGTTGCAGGATGCTGTAGCAAACCTTTGAGTTAAACTGTGCTCCAGTGTGTTGAGAGCTGTGATTTAATAAGAGGCAGGCAGGCTCTAGCTACTTGCCTTCCTCCCGGGAAAAGATGGAAATATGTTAACTTGATATTGCTATAACTTTAAAAGTTGAAGTAAAGAGAGGGCAGACTAAAATAATTAGTTTGTCTCCCGCTTCCTTCCCCTTGTCTGTTGAGTCAAATCCTTACCAAGATTTTTCTTGGCCTGCTTTCATGTGGCTTAGCACAGTTTAGTTTTCCTGGATAGCTTCTTAGTTTAAAGACAAGTGTAAAGCAGCAGTTCTGTGTCAGGGAGAGATGTTCCTCTGGCTCAGTGTTAAAGAAACATCAGTGGTCACATTGGGTCTTCTCACACAAATATACTAGATTATTTTAGTCTGTGTTTGCTAGTTTGAAAGGGAGTGATATTTGGTTAAAGAGCTGATGGGCTGGATAAGCTCGTACAGAAACGTTCCTCATTTCTTTTTTGACATCTCAGTCTTGGATCTCTAAGAAGATGCATTTAAGTCCCAGAGTCTGCTTTTCTCTTTGTTTCAAGATTACATCTCCGCAGAAGAGCAGAGTGAGAGTTACGCTTTTTCTGTTTCTTCTTCACATGGACAATATGCTGGGATTTTTTTTTTTTATATTTTCAGAGCCTCACCGTACCAAACTGCAGGACAGACAGGATGTGTGCCTATTTAGTCTTCCTTTCAATTTCTGGTTCATTAAATGCTTTTAGTAACCCGCATCTAGAATCATATTAAATATGAAGCGTGTAAGAGTGACATACAGAGCACCCTGTTGCAATCCGTGAACAGGGTTATGCTGAAGACTGGCCAGGAGTATTGCTTTATTGAAACTTTTTGCTACAGCCCCTGCTTTCATTCAGATCAAACAATGGACAATCAAATGCCTTACACTGTCATGATCAACAACCCAAGATCAGACTGGGTGTGAAACAAGCTAGCAAATGGCCTTTAAGGTTGAAGGCTGTTTCTTGAGTCCTTGAATGCAAATCAAACAGGTGCAGTAACAACTTCATTCTATCTGTGTATATTGGAGGACAGAGGAGCAATGGAAATGTACATGTGTGTTGGAGTCTCTGCAGACGCCCAAGATGAAGTTGCATGGCAGCAGTTACAGCAAATTTGATCTTCACACATAGTAACTGCTGCGGGCAGGTGGAAATGCAGGCAAGGGTCTGCTGAATGCTGTTTCTGCTGTTGTTACCCTTGCTGTTTCAGGCTCCTCTGCTTACGCCCCCAGATTGCAATGTAGACTTACTTGGAAAAACAGAGAGAGAATGCAGTTAGGAAGCCAAGCCCAGGAGTAAAACACTGCCACAATCTTTAAGAAAAGCCCAGAGCAAGATTCTGAGTAGGAGAGCGTTTGAAAAGGTGCTTGGAAGTGGAAGGAAAGGGACTATTTCCTGCTGTCTGCCTTCCTGCTGTGCATGTATTCAGGGCTTTATGTTAATAAATGAGATTGCAGGAAAGGCATTCTTGGTTCCACCCCTGATTTCTCCTTCTAATAGAAGCAGCCCTGCAAAATGCTGGGGGTTGTGGGGACAAGAACAATCTGCTTCATTCTCTCAGATGTGTTTTGGCACAGACGTTTTGGTCAATGTTAACTTTGTGATGCCAATGGTATGGGAGTTCCCATGACAAACACGCTCATCTCTAACCCTGAACAGCAGGGTTAATCCCAACCCTTCAGGGTTAATTAAGAGGTAATTGCATGGGCCTCAATTAATCCCTGTTTAACTCAGTTGCGTTTGATGGAAGGGCACTAGAGATTAATTTGGCCCAGAGCCTTCATCAAATTCATTAATTTCATTAAATGTGAAAAAATATTTTAAGTGTTAGGTAACAGCTGTGATGATTCTGCCCTGTGATGGGGTCTAGCAGTGCTGGGCAAGACCTTAAATACTTGTCATAAGGCTATAGATGCCAGTATGTTGGCTGAGCTATAGAACTGCTGCCTCTTCCTCTCAGTGGAACAGAAAATCTTGCAAGTTATTGATTCACTCAGTGGTAAGGACCTGGTCTGATGGAAGAGTCAGGACTTCTTGAACCCCCTGATGATTTTGATGAGAAAGACAGAGAGAGCAAGCGTTTGCCAGAATCAGGCCCTTGAGTGTTCACACGAGAGCACGCATTCACATGGCGATATGTCACACCACATACCCTGCTTAGTCTTAATTAAGGTTATGATTGAGAGGGTGCAGAAATGTTTTGTCATTATTCTGCAGATTAATGAAATTAATGAGATTTGACTCTAACATCTGCTGTAATAGTAGATTTAGAGCTAGATGATGAATTCAGATGCTCAGCACTGAAAGCATAGCTAGAGTGACCCGGTGTCAGTCTCTGTAGGTCATTATTCTACAGTCAAAAGTAAACACCTGGCTGAGGGTGTCGGGAGGGCTCAGATGGGAGGCAGGTTACTAGATTTTCACTATTTGCTTCGGTTGGTTTCACCCCTACAAGCCCTAACATTACCCAACACCTCTGTGTGCCATAAAATACTCTGGTTTCACTGACTTTCTCAGTTAAGTATCCTCCAAACCACAAAATCTGTCTGCGCTCTCGCTACTCGGTATGAAAGCTGACTCAACTTCTGCCATCGTATACTGTACCAGGCAGCTCTCGAGTGATGCTGCTGCAATTTATCACCATAAACTGTTTCATATTGGAACAAACAATACTCATGAGGCAATCTGGATTCAAATTAATTCAAAAGCACCATAACTGAAAAGTGAGCAGTCTCTTTGTGTTGTTTCTTTTAACAAGATTTTATGATATGACTAGACTACAAATAGCTCTATTCATGATAAACTGGCAACTTTGCAAATTGTATATGCTAAAAGCTATTTGTTGAACAAGCTGTTCTGGAGAAAAATCTTAAATGAAATCTTCTCTGCCAGGGGGATGTGAGGCATCAACTGCAAGGGTGCTGTGCCATGGGTGTCCTGTTTCAGGAACCCCACAGCGATGGGGACAGTGGTAAGAAAAGACCATCTGGTCCAAAAACCTTTAATTGCTCAAAGTCAGACCCTGCAGGGCACTAGAGAAAAGAGGGCAGGTCTGCTTGGAGACAGTTTGCCAATCTGGTGAGAAAACAGTAAAGGTGAAGGAAAATGAAGAGGTGGAATAATTGCTTTTTGTCCCAAATAAAGGCCACTACTGCTCTATGCATTCCCTTTGAAGGTATAGCAGTATTATCTTCCTCTAAAATATCCTAGAAACACCTCCACTTTAATGTCCACTAATTCTGCTGATATTATCTTTTAGAGGTGTGCTGTCTTTCAGCATGAGCAGAGACATACTTATTGCTGATCTTCCTTTTTAGGGATGAGGGAACTAGTGGAAAAGACCTAATATGTTTTTGTTCACATCAGCAAATGCCTCAATCAATGCAATTGATGGTATGGTATGGAACAAGCCATTAATGCATCCTCCCTGTAGGCTTTATTTCAGTAAATTACATTTGTATTTGGAGATGTATTTTTCTTGAATATTTGTATAGTGAACTTAAATACTAAATAACACATCCTACTATGCAATCAAATGCTTTTGCTACTGAGAGTGAACCTAAATTATCATGCATGGATAACTTTAAGTTATATAAGGATGTCATCTGTGACCTGTTGATAGTTTTAGTAGTAGCTATGGGAATATCTCCAGAGCCAAGGAAATGAGTTAAAATTATGTTTTAATGCACTTATCAAATAATTCTAATTCCTACCTCCAAGTAAAATTATACCTTTGGAAAAACCAGCACCATTTACTCTGGGGCTTTCTTTCCAAATTATTTATACATTAATAATAATTGTAGGTACATTGGAGGTTAAAAGCTATCTGCAGAGCAATTAGAAGCTCTTGAAAGGTCTTGAAGAGAATTTGGATATGGATGCGAAGTAATTTATGGGTTAAAATTTCTATTGCACACATGAGATACAACTGCAAAATAACAGTATATGGGAATGCATAGTATAAAAGGTAAAACCAGAAGTCAGAAAGCTGTTGGAGTCAGGGTGGGGTTAGACACCTGAAGACAAAGCCTCAAAACGTACTCAGCTTCCAACTAACTCCGTAATGACCTAGATCAGAAGGCAGATTTTGTCAGCAAAGATTTGAGGCACATTACGTTCTGCTTCTGAGTAACCACAGAAGTTGTTTGCTCTTGATAGACATAAACATCATTCAGGATTTCGCCCTGCAGGCATCCACAAAATGGGCTGTTTTGTGAGAGAGCTTGGTATAATGAGCATTTTCTGGATGCTTCTACCACATCAAGCTTTTGGTCAGATGCTAAGACAGTACCTGTCTTGCTTTTAAACCCTCATGTGCAGGAGCTGCCTGCTGCCTTCTCTGCTTATCTAATAGAATCATAGAATTGTCTAGGTTGGAAGGGACCTTAAAGATCATCTAGTCCAACCATCAACCTAACCCTGACAAAAATCACTAAACCATATTCCTAAGGACTACATCAACCCTTCTTTTGAACACCTCCAGGGATGATGCCTCAGCCACTTCCCCAGGCAGCCCATTCCAATGCCCGATAACACTCTCTGTGAAGAAATGTTTCCTAATATCCAATCTAAACCTCCCCTGGTGCAACTTGAGGCCATTGCCCCTTGTCCTATCTCCTGTGACCTGGGAGATGAGACCGACCTCTGCCTCTCTACAACCCCCCTTCAGGCAGTTATAAAGCATGATAAGGTCTCCCCTCAGCTTCCTCTTCCTCAGACTAAGTAACCCCAGCTCCCTCAGCCTTTCCTCATAAGACTTACTGTCCAGACCCCTCACCAGCTTCATTGCCCTTCTCTGGACCCACTCTAAATCGGTGTTTAGAGCACGTGTCCAGAAGATGGGAGCTTGGGATTTGTCACTTTATGCAGCAGGGGCTCAAATCTGTATCTCTCATAAGAAATGACCTAATTATTGCAATAAACAGTCCAGTGAAGTGGACTGTCCCTGCAGTTAGGTGCTTCTATGTGTGAAAGATTTCAACAGCCTGGAGTCTTTGCCTTGAGGCTTAATTAACTCTTTCACATGAGGATTCATTCTTGTAAGGAAACCACTCCCTGCCAGAGGAATTGAAGTCCATCCCTGTCCCTTGGAGCACAGGGTGGTCATGCCTGCTCGGGGCTGGCTCTCCCCACACCAGCGACCCTCAAAGTGCTCAGCACAACGTGGGGCATCTTCAGCAGCACAGAGGCAGGATGCAGCTGCCAGCAGTGGGACAGGCAATATTTTTCCCTCTGTGAAAACCTAGGTTTGCTGCCTCCCATGTGCATGTTGTGCTTATATGGGCTGCTTGATTAAAATGCCTGTAATCTGAAAGAGGAAAGCACCCTGCTCCACTTCTATTTTCTTTTAAGGTGTTCTCTGTCTAAGACAGCAGGGCTCAGGCTATGGTACCCAAGCGTATTTCCTGACAGGGATCCGTTCAGCTTTCAGAAGGCTGACTGCAGTCCCAGATCCAAGGCCTGGGGAAGGATAATGTCCCCTTCAGGACACAGAATAGGTGCTGAAGAGGGAGAGGTGATGTAAAGTAGGTCTTATACTACAGCTTAACATATACTGGCAATGAAGGTGGGCACCTTATGGCCATACATTCTCTTCCCTCTTCTCTTCCCACCTGAAGTCAGCAGGCTTTCATAAATGGGGTGGTGGTGTAGGGTGCAGAAGTGTTAGGGTCGCAGATGAAGGGGTGAGGGAGAGCCAAAAAGGTGTAGCAAGATGTTGAGGTGACTGGCGTGGGTCATGGAAACTGAGACAGCTGGTAAGAGTCCTGAGCGGTACGTTTTTGGTCGGTGTTGTAGGCAGCTGTGTGGCTCTGGATGGGTGATAACGTACGAAATTTCAGTGGAACAGAAGAACCCAGAGCCCTGCCCAGAAATTTCGTGTTCAGCTTGCAGCTTAGTTAGATGCATTTGGAAGTCTCAGTCTAAATTTGTATACTTTCTGTATGGATTACAATAAAGAAAGAAAAGGGTATTCATTAAAGATGAAAATCCAAACAACTTAGCTGGAATCAAATTCAGTTCCTCAACTTGGTTTACCAGTATATGCTGTGCACTTCATCTGTATGTAGTGTGATTGTAATTATTATATCTTTGTTAGTCTAACTCCCAAGAACAAAAAAGTGCCTAGACATTAGCTGGCTATCTTCCTGATTTTTAAAGCCAAATGTCTAATTAGAACGCTTCTGCTTCTTACATTTATTTTCAGTTCTAGAGAGTGAAAGAGAAGAAATCTCAACACAGCTGTGGCTCTTTTATAAACTTGAGCTTATTAGAGCTTTTGGGTCAAATTCTCTGGTGGTGTAACTCCACAGACTTACATTTATGCTGGTGTAACTTCAGATATTTATATAATTCTCTGTACATCTGTCCACATGTGTGTTCCTATGTATACACCAAACCCGTAGCTGATATAAATCACTGTAGCTCTTTTGGCTTCTGTGAAACTATACTGATTTCTTACCAGCTGGGTATCCGGTCCACAGCATCTGGTTTTCCTTTTCCCTCCCTTAATAGCACTGATGAATCAGAATTCCTTAAGGAGGATAACACTAAACATAATTAGACAGGATATGTTCAAGAAGAAAATTTAATTTGAAGAGGTTTGCACAGAATTTTTATTGGCCTCAGGTGGGATGCTGGGACTTTATCTTAATGAATCCTTTCTACAGATCCATTTCAAAAACTGCATTATGCTATCATGTGACGGAGTGTACTCTAATGGTGCATTGCACGTATGTTTATTCAGTTGGATTTTAAAGTTCTTCTGCAGATCGGTATAATTATTCTGGGCTGCAAAAAGGAAGTGTAATAACAAACTGAAGTTTTAAAATACCTACGTATAGAAAAGTTTTTTTAATCTTTGGCACCTACATATGTTTAAGAAAGTCCTGTTAGTAAACCACATATAGAACTGTGGATTAGAGCTATCCTGAGAACTGACTTGCTGGTTAAGCCATGAGCCTTTTCTTGTGTCCCTCAGTTGCTCAGAATTCAAATACTGATATTTTATTATTGTGTAATATTTTGGATTTTTAAAATCGTACCCGAGTGTTGCCTTTTTATTGTGATTTGTAAGTGTAACACATCTTGGGATTATTTAGATAAATCCCATTAGATTTTGTAAGTGTTCCAGCTACTAGGTGAATTATCCTTCACTCTTACTGATTCCATATACCAGTTGATTTTTTTATCTTCAGGAAAGCTTGCTTGCTTATGTTTATTGTTAATAATAACAGGCCACATTTAGCTGTCATTTGCCATGGTGTAATTGTATTCTAATTAGGATGCAATGTTTGGGGGACTTGCATCAGAAACAACTGCAGAAAATAAATCACTTGATGAGCAGTATTGCAAGCTCTCTGCTAAAGACGTTAAGAAGAGCAAAGGGACAGAGGCAAACCGATAAATGACTCAGTAGCCCTCTGTCTGGTGGAGTGTTTCTGAGAAAAATGGGATGGAGCATTTCTGCTCACTGCTCTGCCACTGGTCTTGCTCAACGTGGCACACAAGAATTGCGTGGAGAGTCAGGAGGGTCATCTTCGAGGCCAGCATCAAGGGGAAAAGGCAAAGAAAAGGCAAATTACTTCTGAGCACCCAGAAGGGGGAGAAGAATTAGTGGAGCTGCTGGCTCTGTTTCTCTTCTTCTCTAATTGTATTCAAAATGATGGAACCTTAACAAGGAAGTATTTGAGCTGTTGTACAAAAGCAAGCCACAAGCTTCCTCTGTCCTGGCACTGCAAAATGAGATTTACAAGGTGATAAAGTCATCTGGAAGTGCAATGTCTTCAATGTCCCTGGTATTTGTTTGCTGACTAATTACTCTAGTTTAGGGGTTGCTAATTTTTTTTGTAGTTTCTGTGTTAACACTTCTTGAATAAAATTGCAAATCTTTTCTCTTCTCTATGTGCATAAGACATGCCATCTAGGTGGTGATCGAGTTCTTCACGAATCTAGCATTACAGTGAAAAATTACTTTGCAGCCATTAGGTAGTCTGAATATGCAATCAGACATCGAAATATAACTATTCAAAACAGTTAATGAAGCTTGCAGACCCCTGCTGAACACTGCAGGCAAACAAAGCAGTAACCTGTACTGCTGCCTGTAGATTTACAGTTTGTTTCAAAAAAAGGAAGAAAAAAAAAAAAAGAAAAAATGACTCTGTATTTGAGAAATTAATTTTTTAGTAGGTCTTCTGAGGGAGGCTCAGGACAGGATTTGAAGCTGGACCAGATCATTTCTGCTGCCCCAGGATCAGGTGCTCAGAAAGCATCTGTCAAGGTTCTGACATGGGAGTTAATCACCAGTTTGTAACATGTTTTATAACAGCTCAGAGCACCTTTTTCCATGAGTTCAAGTGATGAACGAGCACACCACATACTCTGACTCCATGTGTTCTCTTTAATCGAATTAACAACTGTTTTTCTAGCGTGGGTCTGACTGTGGTGCAATCTGATCATGATGACGAGAGGGGATCTGTGCCTGTATGGACAGATCTAATGTTGTTAGACGGCAAAAATAAATAGTTCACCCAGCAGATGTTGCTTCATGTTGCAAGGCTGTTCCTTAATTTACATACAGGTGAAAGATCTAATCTCTGCCTCCTTTTCCAAGTATTTTGCACCTTTGTGTGCTTGGAAATGTTCGCGTTTTAAAACCAGGGAGGAACTTGGGCCTCTACTGTTTGGGGAAGAGTCTTAATGTGAATGGGAAGAGGAGAAAGAACATTGCATCAAGAAACAGTGATTAGGTCCTCCTCACACAGCCTTTTCCCATCATTATGAGCACTTACTAAAGAGTGTCTGTCTGACTTCAGTAAGGGAAAATCAGTGCTAGCCTGAATATCCTACCTTCCTGCTGCTTTTAGCATCCTTCAGGATGGGAGCAGAGGGAATTTGTTTCAATAAGTTTAAAACCAAAACTCTGAAATGTGCTATGGTAATGTACAGATGACAAAGATCATCTGTGATCTAAACTGTCCTTAGGACACTTCTGTTGCCTGACATACTATTTGTCTATGTTGGATCTCTGTTACTAAAAACCATCTACCCAGAAGCTGGAAAGTTCCCAGAGTTTTGCAAACTTTAGATTGTAAAATCTAGGCAGGGTGCTGACCTCTCATTCGGATGAGAATTTTCTGCATATCTTTGTTTTCTTTTGTCCTGTTAAAATAGAAAATTTGGCAATGGTTATGGTGTTCAGTGTTTTCCAGGGGTCTGGGAGAGCAGGGTGTAATTCTTGGCTGTGACTCCAGGGACCATCCTGTGGATATTCGCAGCCTTGAACTGCAGATGTATAATATGAGTTTAAGTAACTGTACCTTGTGGGCACTGCGGAGTCTGGAGTAACCGATTTAAGAATATATCTCTTCCCTGTGATTGTAAGGGGGTCAGGGGATGGGGACTTGTGAACAGCTCAGCCCCCTAAATTGCATTGTGTGCATCTTCATCTGACTCTTTCCTCTCTCCCGCTCTTTCTTTAAGAGATTGAAAGTGTAATGTAAGTGTCACTGTCTTTTCTTTCTTTTCCACCCCAGTCAAAGTTCCACATTTAATAATCTGACGTTTCCCAGCGAAGAAGCTCTGTCAGAAAGTGTGCAGCATCCCCAGTGGCATCATGTTGTGCTAAACTGAGGAAACATGTTAAATTAATCCTTTAGGCTAATTGATGCAGCATTTCCAGGAGTTAAACACCGTTTTTAGGAAATAGATTCAAATTGAATGTCACAGACTAAAATAGATTCTTTTCTCTGTACAGCTTCTGTCTAAAGCACTCCAGATTTTTATGGCTTGAGGAATTCCTATTCCTATTCTTATTGGCAAGGGGATTGTGGCCAGAAATGTTGGAAATATAAATAAGGTGGCATCTTACGGAAAAGAGGTGTTGGTAAATTGTTCCTGACTGGAGCAGAATTATTCTGCAAGAAATGGTCCCCTCTCCACTTTCTAATTAGAGAGTTAAATATGATTATTGGGATTCATGTCACCTGAGTAGCATCACCTGTGTTTAGGCAGTATGTACAAACCCTGCAAAGTCTACCTAGTAGAACTAATGCAGGATTGGGATAAATTTATCTGTGTGGTGGGGTTGAGGTGATTTTTGGCTTACCCTATTTGTCATGAGTGTTTAAGATGTCTTATTTATATTTCCTTTTATTTTGAACTCTATGTTGTTGACAAAGCATAAAAAGATTTCTCAGTGTGGTTCTGTTTAGTAGCCTGGACTACTAAAAAAATTTTACTTCCCATGCCTCATGGAAGACACTGGTCTGGTTAGGTTATTAAAACAGAAATTGCTTAACAAAGCATTTACTAATGTTATTTGTTGTAATTATGTCCTGAAATAAGATTCTAAATGGGACTCAACTCCGTCTGCTGAGACAGTTTGGGTTTTGATATTTATTTTTTTTCTCTTGTTTGTGAGGAACAGGTCAGATTTATTTATTTATAGCTATCAGTGTGACTACTTTCATGGAAAGAAATCCCCACATTTCTGTGTATATACTGTAAGTTTGGTTTCATAGCAAGTAACTTTGTAGTTTGAGCTGTAAGAAACATGAAACCCGAAACAGAATGGATTAAAGAGATTTTTCTTAGAAAATACTTGTCCACCAAAAGTGAAAGTGCCATCATAACCTGCTGGCTTTTATTAAAATCTTTATTTGGAAAGTTTTATGGGTTTTAGCTGCTAGATCAGTGTCAGTTGCTACAATAGAGCCCTGTTGTAGCTTTGGGCTTGAGCAGATAAGACTAAAATAGATGTACTCTTCCTAGGCTATGTCTGTTAGATTTGAATTTTTCACAGGGAAAAGCCTTGTCTGCCAAGGTTACTAGGTGCATTTCTCCAGTGTACCTGATAAAAACGTTGAAAGATTTTGATTATACAGTAATGCAGAAAAAGTATACTTCTTTATGATCAAGTTGCAGGAAGGAGACATTTTCTCCCACACAGATTTACTGCAAAAAGACTATATTTACTGGCCAGTCTGTCTAATGATGCAGTGTATGCGCAAAAATATAGAAGGAAAGACAGACAACTTTTATAAGAACAGTTATTCTGAAATGACTTAGTGGGAAAGCAAACCTCCGGGGTTCCAATGACTTTTTAAAAATGTTGTTTTGCTCAGAATCAAGCTAAGAACACAAAGGAAACACCCACACCAGGAAACCGATGCACTTAATTAGATCTTGAATGTACATTTATTCTGAGGATGGATCGAGCTAACTTTTCTCTCCTTTGTGTGCACTTCTGCAAAGTGTAAGGGGGAGTTGGGGGCGGGGGGGGGGCCCAATTGAGTTAATTCATTTATCTTCCCAGAACTTGAGTTTGCTGCTACAGGCTGTCAGCTACCAGCAAATGAGCACTTCATTTAAAATATTGTTGAAAAGTTGGGTTCAATCCTGTTGCATCTGGCATGCAGATGGGATGCTAGTTTTCATTCAAATAAACAGAAGAAGCAATTAAGCCCCTTTTGGAGTAGGATATTTGAAACAATAGGAGGCACCATCTGAAGCACGAGCTTATTTCAGATGTTGAGCGATGTGGATAGCAGAGTTTCATAAAAGGTTGAATATAAATATACATTGATTAAGACTGTTTGGGGTTTGGTTTTTTTTCTTTGGGTTTCTTTTTTTTCTTTCTTTGTTTTTGGAGTTATGTGTGTATGAACAAAGATACGACCAGAAACAGAGACAGTGACAAAATAGGATAGAGAAAAAGGTCCTGAGGTCCCCAATCTGTTAACCAATCTCCTGTACTACTTGGAAGGAGCTAAGACGTGACAGCAGGCTTTGCCTTTCTGCCTGGTAGTGCTGTGTAGGACACTCTAGCCCCACAGACTGTTACTGCTGCAGAACGATTGCAGGTGACTCCCCTCTGTCTACGACAAACCAACTGGTATCCAAAGATCTGATTTGCTTTCTGATTTCAGGCACCCCATTGAGTCAGCCACAGAGAAGAATGCAGTATGTTTGCGTCTCTGATAGTGATTACTGTTCCTTTTACACTTGCAATTGGTTTCATGGCAAGAACAATCCTACATTTCTTTCTCTTTCTGATTGCTGTTGACTGCTTTTGGTAGTGGGATATTTGTCCCTGTAGAAGAACAGACAAGTGATGCACAGGAAGATACAACGTCCTCTTGGGAAACTAGTATTTTTTAACGATATTTTCGAATTCGAATGTCATAGTAGCACATGAAGTGACAAAAGGCATGTACTTACAGTTTATGGAAAGTGACGTATCTTCTTTTAAAATAATATTTAAAAATATTTTTAAAATAAAAAATTATGTATGATGATTTGTGGTGACCCTATTGAAGTTGGGATTATCAAAAGATATAAGAAGCATATTAAAAATATGAAGATATTCATAAATAGGAAGATACTCATAAAAATAAAAAGATATTAAAAAATATCTTTTATTAAACCAGATGACACACATGGGGACGAAAAATAAATTATCTTTGTGACCCACCTCATGACTTAAATATGGCCTGATGCGGGGTATACGTCAGCTTGTCCATCAGTCTAGTAACAGGATGGGACCTGTTACACCTGGGACCACTACATCTTCTTACAACTTTGTCATGTACGCTACAATACACAGTTAAAATACATAAATCAAAACCCTTATGTGTAGAGCTGGTTAAATAATAGTTAGAACAAAAAAGATCAAGAAAATATTGTGGTTAAGCTCAAACAAAACCCAAATTTTTGGTGGGTTTTGAGTGAAATTAAAAATATAACTTCATGTCAATTCAAATTCTTCCTGGGTTGAAACAAAATGTTCCTTTCAACTTAGTCCTTTTCTACTGGTCCTTTTTAAAATGTATTATTAGTTTAAAATTAAAAATCATGTTTTTTACAAATAAGTCATATTTCTGGCATGAAGCATTTTCTTAAAATGTCAAGGAGAAATGTTTCAGCTGCCTTAATGGATGTTACTATTATCTTTATTGGTAGGAACCATACTCCAAGCTTGACATATTTGCAAGTAAGATTTCCTCTCTCCATCAAAACTCTATTTAGAAGAGGCAATATTCAATCCCCCTCCCCTTAAACCAGTTTTATTAGAGTTCAAATGGTGTAGGACTCTTAAATTACACATAAAATAGTCATGCTGACATGCCTTTGGATTCTATATGTGCATATAATGAGTTTGCTTTATACTTTTGCTATATACTGGTGCACTTAGTCTTGCTTTTGTTGATCTTATGATACACAGCTGATACCTTCTGACTTATGCAAGCTCTAGTGAAAATTCCTGTAGGAAAAATATTTATTATTAACAAATTTAATGAAGGCTGTGGTTTATTCTCCTGGGATCTGCCATTTTAATGTCTCAATGGCATTCTTTCAGGATGAAGAAAAGAAAACAGATAAATGGACTTAAGAGCCTCATACAAAGCCATGGAGCTGCGAATGTTTAGGCAAAAATTGGGCGTTATGAAATCATGTCTAGAATTGATTCCATTGATTAATATTCCACTGCAAAAAACTAAGAGGGATTTAGATAAAGGCAAGTTGTTGTTTACTTGATGAAACATTCCTTGTTTTATATGTAAATCATAGGAAGTTCGTTGTGATAGATTTCCTGGGACCAGCCAAACATAATATGCTTGCAGATGACTCCTTTTCATCCAGCAGCAAGTCTGAGGTTTGTTTAAAATTCTATTGAAAGTCAGAACTCAGCAAATTGAAACCTTAGAGTCAAGTATGAACTTGGTGTATTGTACTTCCCATGAACCTGTACAGCAATAACCACTAAATCTCTTAATGAATAAGCATCAGTTTAGCCTAGGGCTATGAAGACTGACTTCACACCTCCACCCTGGTCCCAAGCCCTGACATGTGCTCCTTTCCAGGCTGTTTTGAGGTAGGAATCTCCCAGGAAACCTGCTTTCAACATCTCCCCCTCGCTTTCCTCTTCTCCCTTCATGCATAATGTCACAGCTGAGCATTGCTGACCTGTTTAGGTGTGTTCAGTAGAATGTTGTTAGCGTGGAGGTTTATAAGTAAAAAAAATTGCCTAATAAAAAATAATAATAATTGAAACCAATAACTCTACCTAGCTCTTACCTACTCTATCTAGCACTTACAATTACTCTATCAAAGGCCTTGATTTAAAGGAGTGAAAGAATAAGAAACTATATTTCATATGTTTTCATATGAGTATGAAATATTCATATCAGGTATTGATTTTTTTTAATTTTATTTTTAATACTGTTTCCCTTTGCCAACACCAGCTACCCTTTTATGTCATGTTGTCATATTTCATTGATTTGCATAACAGACCGCTACATTGCTGTTGTATGCTATTCTGCTGTTAGACAAGCATTAACAAAATCCAGTTTGATCATAGCATACTAAGGCTGTTGTAGGTCTAGTTACAATAGGCATTAAATTAATGGGTGATTTATTTTTCAGTTGGGTTTTGGGGGTTTTTGTGAGATTTGAGGATGCCAGAAATCAAAAAAGGTGGAAACATGGTTGTTTGTAGGCTGAGGAAGTGTATGTCCTGTGTAGAGTTGGATTAATGTTAAAAAAAAAAGAAGAAAAATCAGTTTGGTCATGTGTCTGTGTTTTATGGTGGTTTTTCCCCTGAATTTTATGAAAAAAATTATTTTTCTAGCAGGAATGTTTGATAAAGCCACTGGCTGTGAAGCAGTGTTTCCGAATACTTGTGGGATAAGAGCTACATGGCAAGAACCTTTAATGATGATGGGTCAGTCATACCCAATGACCTCCACAAATAGTTACAGCAGAGTCCAAATCCTCTTGTGCATTAATGACTTTTGAATAATTAACAAATTTTTCCCAGGTGGATTGCCAATAAGTTGATGTAGAAAGTGGTCTTTATCATGGTTGCACTGACTTTTTATTCTCCTTTTTCAGAGTTTGACTTTCCACCCTTTCTTTAGTTTGCAGGTTTTTTCTATAATTGTGTCTCTTGCACTAGCAGATAAATTGTGACAGATCTTAAGTAATTTTAGTAGGAAACTTCAGATTACAGAAGGTGTAAAATAACCTGATATAATGGTAATAAACAGTAAGATTTTAAAAGAAAATGCATATATTGTAAAAGAAAACGAACTAGTTTCCTCCTCTCTTCATTGTGCTTAAACCTTCCCTTACCATTAGAAGTGAGGGACATTCACTACAAGAAGGACATGGAAGTGATGGAACATTTCCAGGGGAGAGATACCAAGCTGGTGAGGGGTCATACGAGGAGAAGCTGAGGAAACTGGGCATGTTCAGTTTGCAGAAGAGGAGGCTGAGGGGAGACCTCCTTGCCCTCTGACAACTAACTGAAGGGAGGGTGTAGAGAGGTGGGTGTTGGCCTCTTCTCCCGGGGGAATAATGACAGGACCAGAGGAAATGGTCTGAAGTTTTGGCAGGGGAGGTTTAGATTAGATTTTAGGAAGAATTACTTTACTGAAAGAGTGGTCAGGCACTGGAATAGCCTGCCCAAGCTGCCATCCCTGGAGGTATTTAAGAAGTGTGTATATGTGGCACTACAGGGCATGCCCTAACGCCCTGGATTGTAGGGGGTTTTTTGTGTGTTATGGTTGGACTCAGTTATCTCAGAAGTCCTTTCCAGCCATGATGATTCTGTGACAGATTTCTAGAAAGCCAGTTGTGTTAGGCAGGGGAACCCACCTAGCTATAGAGAAGGAAAGTTTCCTGTCTGCCTTGATTTTCTCACTAAAAGACTATGTGACAAACTAGCTTTACTGCATCAATGAACTTCTCATAAAGGAAATTTCTGTTATGTTCCTTACATAAATACTTTTCCTCTAGTAAACTTTTTCACATCTTGGAGAGTCCTAAACTGTGCTGAGTTAATAGTTATCTGAAGAGAATTCATGAAAAAGGCAAACCTTGATTATAGTCGTGTATTTTGTCTGTCCAACAGCATCAATTAGAGCCACCAGGAAGAGGTCCCATGATTTGATACTTCTCTTTCAAAGTTCAATCAACTTTGTATTCTCTTTAAGTGAGGTGCACTTGCATCAGGTAGGCACACTACAGTGCCACATGAGTGCTGGTCGGATTCCCCTTTGATTAAGGAGTAGTTTGACTAACGATTCTAGTTCACGCTAATTTGGTAGCCTTTATCAGATAAAAAAGCTATGAAAAATCCTGGTGGTCACTTACCATATTCCACTAAATGGTATATATGAGGGCTACCTTGTGGTCTAAATAAATCAAACCAAAGGAATATTATGTGTAAGGAAAACCAGCAACAAACATGAATGTAATGAAAGCAGAAAATTACTTCCTATTGAATATTTTCATATTATAATGCTGGGTAAATGCATGTCAAAAATTTTCTGTCCTGTTGAGACATGGTACTTCATTGTCTTAAACCTCTTGGTTTTAATCTCAGCACCATTAATTTGCTAAATACTAAATTGAGACAGATTGTCTGTGTTATATCTTATTAGAGAAAGAGGAGACATAAGTTAAAGATGTTTGGGTTGGGTGAGCAGGGCTATTATAGCAAAGATGAGGCAGTCATAAAATACACACCTCCTGTCAAAATAGAAAAATAGCTCAACTTCGGGGAGTGCTTCTCCTTGCCACTCATTCCCACACTCACATTCACGCTGCCAAATGAAATACTGGCCATCTTAAAACAGAAATAGACATAACAGTAAAGAAGTCAACCTAGTGAAACAAAAAAGGAACAGATTGTTTGTCTCGATGTAAGAGCACAATGAAGATTGTGGTTTTCTTCTGCAAAGTCTGGAAAACTATCAGCAGATTTCCCACCCTTTTATAAAGTAAAAGCAGTATTATGAACTGTTATGTCAAGCTGTCAACTTTTAGTCTAGTTCAGGCACGTTCTAAATAAAGCATTTGAGTACGTGGACAATTACGAGCAGGTATAAAATAAACTGCTCTTTACACTACGGGCAGATAACCATCTTTATTAAAAAGATGCATAAATACTTCTTTGTCTCCACTTAATTCCCCTGATATGGCCACATATATAAGGATGACTGGGTTGGGTAAGGTTGATGCAATTTAACTATGTTCTGCTGAATAAGGACAGATTTTCAGAAGTAAGATTATCATTGATTATTATTGATTTCCTTTTAAGTTGTGTACACTCAACCACTGACTTATTAAAGTAGTTCTGGTTGGTTGCATTTTTGATAAAGGTTTTTTTTTTTCCCTCTTGGAAACAAAGTAAAACATTTTCCCCAGACATCTCTACTTTTCCTTGCTGTATAAGAACGTGCCTTCTAGTTACCATACTGCAGAAAACAAAGCTGTCTTGCAATTGAATATTGAACAAAAGTGGCTTTTCTTGAGCAGGGATAACACTTAACCTTGAGATCTGTGTGCCGGGTTCATGATCAAGTATCACCCACCTTGGAGAAGATCAGGTTCAAGACCATCTAAAGAACCTGAGTGTACACTACTCAACAGGACCTAAGACCTGGAGTCTATCTGAAGGTCCTGAGAGAATTGGAAGATGATAGCCATTCTCTATCATATTTCAAAAGTTGTGTCAAACTGGTGAAGTTCCATCTGACTGAAAAAAGGGAAACATAACCCCTATTTTTAAAAAGGAAAAAAAGGAAGACCTGGGGAACTGCATGTCAGTCACTCTCAACCTTGTGCCCAGCAAGGTCAAGGGGCATATGCCCCTGGAAACTATGCTAAGGCACACAGGAAATAAGGGTGTGATCAGCAACAGTCAACATGGCTTCAGTAAAGGCAAATAATTCCTGAGAAACGTGGTAGCCTTCTACAACAGGCTTACAGTGTTGGTAGGTAAGGGAAGAGTGACTGATGTCATCTACTTGTACTTCAGCAAAGCATTTGATACTTTGACAGGCTGAGAGAGTTGGGGTTGTTCATCCTGGAGAAGAGAAGGCTCCAGGAAAACCTTATAGCAGTCTTCCAGTATCGGAAAATGGCCTACAGGAGAGATGGGAAGGGACTCTTTATCAGGGAGTGTAGCAATAGGACAAGGGGTAATGTTTTTAAAGTGAAAGAGGGTAGATCTAGATTAGATATTATGAAGAAATTCATTACGGTGACAGTTGTGAGACACTGCCCAGGGAAGTTGTGGATGCTCTATCCTCGGAAGTGTTCAAGACCAGGTTGGATGGGGCTTTGAGCAACCTGGTCTGGTGAGAGGTGTCCCTGCCCATGGCAGGGGGGTTGGAACTAGGTGATAGGTTTAAGGTCCTTTCCAACCCAAACCATTCTATGATTCTTCTTAATATGAGTTTTTATAAAGTTTTTCTCTCTTGAAACAGTAAAACTAAGGTCAACTTGAAATTACCTTCTGTGAATAGTGCACTCCAGTAGACCTTCAGAGTAACTACCAATGGACAGAATTTGTTACCTTGTTTGTTTTCTAAGCAATTTTGTCACAATTTGTCACACAATCCTTCCAGGAATATTCAGGTTAAATGAAAGAGCTAAGAGATGAAGAATTGTACAAGCTGTAACTTCATCCTCCTAACTACAACAGCTGGAAGAGAATACTTCAGTTTTTAAAAGCTCCTATATCTCCCAAAAGCTCCTAAAAAGATTTGTAAAAGCAATAGTGGAAGCACCACTGGCTGTCAGTTCTGACAGTTGTCCAAACTTATTAAATAATTTCTTTACAGAAATTATATTTACTCAAAATTTAAGCATTTTCTCTTTTTCAGTATTTTCACTGAAATAACGCTTTTTCATAAAATTATTTCTATATAATTATATTTTATATATATGTATACATACATATTTAAACCAAATGTTGTAAGCAAGAGCTACTGTCCTTCCCCAAACCTCAGTCCAATTAAGGAACATCAGAGGGCCTTAGGAAGATGGGATAGTTTTGGGGTGTTTCTAACAATTTCTCTGTGACTGCAGGTAGAAGTGGCACTGCTGCACTGCCTTTCCAACATGCACTATGCCTTTGCATCACTTCCAGTGGGCAAATGTGCTAGTACCTGTTGGCTGTTTATTTTGGTCCTCATTCTGGAGAAGCCTGGGAGGTGCAGAGTTTTTTGGGAGCAGCTTATTACTCTCCAGACTTGCTAAGATGGGTTACAGCAAAAGTGAGGTTTGCATGGAAAGACTGAGCCAATCATTCCCAAACCCAGGGTAGTTTATGCACCCATAGAATAGGATGTTATGGGGCTAAAGTTTTGTGTTGTGTTTTAATTTTGAACTGTTGCAATGATTTTATCAAATAGGGTATATGCAGGTCCAGGGATTTTCTCATTTGATGTGTATATATTTTATTTGTTTACAAAAAGAAATTATGTGCATATGAGAAGAATCATCTGGTTTGATCTACAGTGAAACGAGCCTGCAGTGGGTAGTTATGCTAGTTATTAGAGATTTAATAAATTAAGGTTACTTGGTGGGGTTTGGGGTTTTTTTTTTCGGTTTTGTTTTCTCTGTTGGCTTTTTTTAAGGTTGAATTTTTGTGTGTGTGCAGCAAATAGACCCGGAAAGCAGAGCAATCAAACATTATTATCAGGAAATATAATGATAGTGGAATGTAATGCTAAAATCCTGGACGGGATTTTTCTGATTTACTTTTTTGTACATACTTCTGAAAAGTCTCTTTCCTCCTTTTCCTTCAGTCTAATTGTGATCTGGAGCCTAAATTATTCAAGTAATGACCCAAATACACACACAAAAAAAAGAGTCAGTATTGATACCAAGTCACATCTGGTAAAAGCCAAAATTAAACAGCAAGTCATTTACCCCGTGGTGGCATGAGGGTATCAGGTTCAAATAGATTTAATTTATCAATAGGGTCAGGCTGCACTGAATATAAAATCAAATTACACTGAAGCAGATGTTGAAGTCCAAGAGGAGAAGGTGTAGATTGATTGGAGAAAGGCAGCCCATCAAAGGGGCTTTTGTCCGGGTTTGACTGGGTGAAGCAGCTGACAAGTGGCCATCAGATACTGCAGCCAGGCAGCTGCATGATGGGAGTTTGACAGCTGACTTCATTAGGGCCCCTAGGACACGTGCAGGGATGAATTTGTCCTTTAATTGAGCTGGGCCAGGAAATAGCACCAAGAGGGCAAGCGGGAGTGAAAAGGGCTGTAATGAACTCAGAGGCCAGATAGGTAAATTTAATGCTCTTACGGTATTTGATGCGTGTGTTGTATTTGTGTGTGTGGCATTTGCGTGCTTATCACCAACCTTAAAAGCCTTCAGAAGTAAATTTTTCTCTGTCAAAATACATACACAGTAGAGAAGTTGTCGGGGGAATTTCTGCCTGGGTGTGATGGAGGGTGAAAATTTGCATTGATCTGGGAGTCCCACATGCGATGACTCCGTATGTATAGCCTTCCACAGCCCATCATTCTGGCAAGAAATCTTGCCTTTCTGTTTGCAGAATAACATAATTTCCTGCTTACTTAACAGCAAATTCTGAGACTTGTGTGCAGTTTTTCTGTTTTCAATTCTTCTGGTGTAGCAATTCTGGAACCTGTCTCGGAGCATTTATCATTGTAAAAACCTTGGTTGAGTCAAATTGTTAGTACAAACTCTGTATTAGTCTGCCTTGCCTGGCTTTTCATATCATGTTGCCAAGAGTCTGGGTTGATTTTTAAACATGAACTGGAGGCGTTGGATGCTCGGTAGGGGGTGGGGAGAGAAAGTCTTTCAGTTCATCCTCAAGCAAAATGTTGACAGAAGGCAGAGCTCCCATGGAAGGAGACAGGAGTTCGGTTGTAATATAGACTGCGCTTCTTAAGCTTCGCTATCAAAGTGGCCTTATGCAATGCTCAAGAAAATTAATATACAAAAAGGACTGTGGTGCAAACCTGTAACTAGTAATCTGAGTCCTCTAGCATCAATGACACTTAGATATGTATACCAAGTAGAGAATAGGCTCCTTTATATTCTCTCAAAGCATAAATATGTGATCAAAGAAATAATATACACTAGAGCTGCCCTTAAGCAATGACCCTAACCTTATGCCTCTCTTCCCATCACCAGTATTGCCAAAGCACTCAACAGATGTCAAATATAGTTAAAGTGGAACATATCCATGCATCCAATTTGAAAGCAGAGTAATTGCTGGCATTTGCCAATTTGCCAGATTCTAATGTGTTTGTTCAAAAGCTACCTCAATTTACGCACCTCCAAGCAACAGAATTTTACAAATTATTAGTATTGAGTAATAGTAGATAAATTTTGAATGTTGAGACATCAGTGACCAAACTTGGTACTAAGAAGCACAGGCTGTGAGCTATCTCAGTCCAGGAAGTCTGTTAATTCTGTGTCTATACAGTTCTTAATTTGGTTGCTCTCCCTACACCTTGTTGCTGTTCATACAATTTATAATAACAGCAAAATGGTCCAAAATCTGCCCTGTTAAATGATACATATCTATCTGCCTTGTATAGCATAGTTAGAATGTATAACAAAACACAACAAAAAATCCTATAAACAAACCAAAACTATAATCAATTTGTGTATAAATGTTTTTGAGATTGTCCTGGCCACTTTGTGGAGCTTTCTGTCCTCCAGTCAAGCAGTTTTCTCTTGCTGTTTGGGACAAGTAAACCAGTTCTCAATTTTATTACCTTTCTGGTGTGCTCCAGCAGTCTTTTCTGCAAGGATCTGCAGGGCTTTCATTCAAAGGAGTGAACCCCCTGAATTAGATCAGGAGATACTTGTTCTCCCTTAAGACACAAAAAGATATTTAGGCAGCAAGTGTCCATGGAAACTCTGCAGGAGCTGGAGACAACTCCAGAAGTCTCCCTGTTGGTTTTATAAGCCACTCGAAAAGAGAACAGGGAGGGGAGGAGGAGACAGGGAGAAGGTCATAACTTCGTCCTTATAGAGGTTGTTTTTCTCACCATGGTGGGGTGCAGGTCTCAATTGCCACAGAGCTCTTCATGGGTTAAGAGCCAGAGAAAGTGAATCTGATCCTGTATTACTTTTCTAGTGTAATTTTATCTTATGCTGCAGTGCCTTCTGCCCTGAAAAATCTCCTCCATGCTGAAACTCATTGTTATCCAGAGAGCTCTCCCTGGTACGCTGGCCACACATTCAAAAAATTAATGACTAAGTTTTAGCCAGAGACCTAGAGTAACCTCCAAAATCTGTGGGCCAGGAAACTTTGTTTCAGTTCTGGTCTCTGTGATGATAAAGTAGAGTTCCCTCCATGAGACTGCTCAGGTCCAAACTTTTATATAAATTGTTTTGTGATCTGGTTAGGCCTCGTGCCAGCCATGCTTCCCCATGCGAAGCGTGTTTACAGCTGGAGTAGGACCTGGAGGAGGAGGAGGGAAGGAGTATGATTTAGATAAAGTCTGGTTTGATGCCCGGAAAATAGGCATATTGTGTGTAAAGAAAATTACATCTACTTAGCTTGCTCCAACGTGCTTTACTTTCTTTTCCCCTTATCTGTAGAAACACTGAGCCAGGATATAGACACATCTGAGAAAGATTTGGGGAATATGCCTTCTCTTTGGTGGCTTAGAGCAGGATGCCCTGCCCCACCATATAAAAGACTTTATCTGACAAAGCCTAGATATGCCAAGGGCTTTGTGAGCAGGGGTGAACATTTCTCCTTAACATACACATCAGCATTTCTTTAATCTATACCATGGGGGAATTTCAATCAGCCAGCACAGCTGTGCTTTGCCGAGCTGCCATGATCTTGGCTCAAGCCCCTGTGGCTGGCCCAATGCAGCCTCTCACTTGTGGGGCTTTGCCCCTTCTCCAGCTGGTGTAAGTTGGTGGCCTCATGTGTGGCTGCCCTCTGCTCATGGGAAATTGGCTGCTTTGGGTAGCATGTTAGTGGTTTGGATACAATAAATGTGGTCTCTTAGAAGACAAGTGACTGTAATCTGTCTTTGTTTTTTTTTCCCAGCGTCTAGAAATTCTGTTGTGAACTATATCTAAGGGATTGTTCTAACTTTGAAATAATTGCTAATATTTAATTTTTCTTCTAGTTTTTTCCCCTGCTCCATGGTGTCCTTTCCTGCCTTTTCCTTCTGTCATACACTTTATATTCTATGATTTGCAATATTTGCACTTCTTATTGCTACACTTTTATGCATGAGACCCAGAGGCAAGGAGATACAGAACACCTTTATGGAGTGGTTTTATTGTGTTTAATATTTTCACTCGTGGCAAAGAAATAAAAATACTACCAAGAAGTGTTGAGCAAAATCTCAGTTCCAGCTTCTCCTAGTGTTAATGATAGGTTTATTTTGCTGTGGTTCAGCATAGGTCCTCCTAGAAGCTATGCTAAAGCACATGGAGGACAGAGAGATTATTCGGGACAGCCAGCATGGCTTCACCAAGGGCAAATCCTGCCTGAAGAAGTGGCTTTCTATGATTGAGCAAGTGCATCAGGGGACAAGGGAAGAGCTACAGAAGAGCTGCAGAAGTCATCTATCATAAGGCATATCTTCATAAGACACTTGATCCTCTCCCCCACAACACTCTTTTCTCTATATTGGAGAGGTCTGGATTTAATGGGTGAACTGTTCAGTGGATGAGGGATTGGTTGGATGGTCACATCCAGAGGGTAGTGGTCAGCAGCTCAATGTCCAGATGGTGACAAGTGCCGTCCCTCAGGGTCTGTACTGGAACTTTCTTCATCAGTAACATAGACAGTGAGATCAAGTGCGCCCTCAACAAATTTGCAGATGACACCAAGCTGAGTGGCAAGGTTATCATGGCTGGAGGGAAGAGATGCCATCCAGAGGAATCTGGAAAAGCTCAAGAAGTGGGCCCATGTGAACCATGAGGTTCAACAATGTCACCTGGGTCAGAGCAACCCCTGGCATCAATATAGACTGGGATATGAAGGGGTTGAGAGCAACCCTGCCAAGAAGGATTCGGGTGTACTGGTGGATGAAAAGCTGGACATGAACTCGCAACGTGCGCTTGCAGCCCAGAAAGCCAACTGCATCCTGGGCTGCATCAAAAGAAGTGTGGCCAGCAGGTTGAGGGAAGTGATTCTATCCCTCTACTCTGCTCTGGTGAGACCCCACCTGGAGTACTGCATTCAACTTTGGAGTTCTCAGCATAAGACAGACATTTACCTGTTCAAGCAGATCCAGAGGAGGGCTACAAAGATGATCAGGGGGCTGGAGCACCTCTCCTGGAAGGAGAGGCTGAGAGAGTCGGGGTTGTTCATCCTGGAGAAGAGAAGGCTCCATGGAGACCTTATTGTGGCCTTCCTGTACTTAAAGGAGGCCTACGTGAAAGATGGGGACAAACTTTTTAGCAGGGCCTGTTGGGTTAGGACAAGGTGTAATGGTTTTAAACTAAAAGAGAGTAGATTTAGACTGGCTATAAGGAAGACATTTTTTACAACAAAGGTGCTGAAATACTGGAACACGTTGCCCAGAGAGGTTGTATATGCCCCATTTCTGGAAACATTCAAGGTTAGGTTCAACAGAGTTCTGAGCAACCTGATCTAGTTGAAGATGTCACTGCTTGTTTCAGGGGCTTTGGACTAGATGACTGATAAAGGTCTTTTCCAATCCAAATTATTCTAGGATTCTATGATTTGATAATTCTAGGTCCCATGAAGAAAGCGCATTCAAACCTGAGAATTACTGTATCTGGTGGAAAAGTATTGCTTGCCTTTATGACCCTCCTTGATAATTAATTTAAAACACTCTTCTTTTCTATTGTTTTTTTTGTATGATTTTGTAGGTTTCTAAATGAAAACTCTACGGTTTTTGTGTACAAGCAAACTGTTGAGTTTGATACAGAAGCTTTTAGATAGAAACACAATAGCCTTTTAAAAAAGCTTATATTTAGCCAGCCTGTACCTGGGTCTGGTACAAGTGTTGAGACAGCTGCTTCATCGATAAATAGAGTCACTGTTAAAACCTAATATAATAAACATTTGCTCAATATTGTTTGATACAGTAATACTTTGTAATGACATACAGAAAGTCAATATTCTCCAAGTCATGGCATTACTACACAACAGATTCCTAGTGTAGAGATTCAAACAGTCAATTCACAGCAAAAATCTATGGGTTTGTTTTATTTTGTCTAGTGGAATGAACCAAAACCTACAAAAAGAAAATAAAGGGTGATAAACTAAGTTTGCAGGTCTCCCAGTCTGGGTTTATTCTGCAATGATAACGAAGCTTTTAAGCAGTCCAAAACCTCAACGCCTGCTCTCCATTTTGCTGATGCAAATGCCAATGACAGGAAATAGTTACTTTTTGTTTTATTGTTAGCACAGTATCTTTGAAGAAACACAAGCTGCCCATCTCCAAAATAAAAGATTGAGGAAATTAGATTCTAATTGCATTTTGGAAGTAGATATAGGATCCAGTAAATGATATCAGCGAGGCATATTCATTCCTAGTGTAATTCCATTGACGTCAGTGGAGTTAATCCAGGGATAAATTTGACCCGGTGTCTTCAAACATTGTTTGCACAGGAGAAATCTAAACAACAACAAAACCCCTGCACTGAATCAGAAAGCCACCATGTTTGTTGGAGTTCTTTCTGTTGTAATGGCCAAAAATAAAAAAGGAGATGAGACAAAACCCTCATGCATTTGAGGTGAAAGTATGGAGTTGCATTCTTCTCACAGTTTGCTGACCTGTTAAATTCCATTGCATTTATCTTTTTGCATTTTTTTCTCTTTTTTTGTTTTTTTTTTTTTTTTCAATGAACTACAAAATTCTTAAAATACTCTGAAAAAAGGACATTTTTTTTCTCTTGAGGGAGATCCTGTAAGTTTTACTGAATTAATTCAGTGGCAGATTTGGAAGCTGGAGACAAGTAGCCATCCCTCAGACCAGCATCCCAGTTTGCTGTCTTTTGCATTAAGCTCTTTGAGGACTAACTAGGGAGTTTCAGACTAAAACAACCAACAGGAGAGTTCCTAAAAGTGTCTGATATCGGAGAAAGTGGCTACACTTGAATTACGTACCTTGATACCCGCTCTTAGGACACACCAAACAAACATCACCAACTCCCCCAGGCTTAAAGGCAATCTTTGGAGTAAGCCAGTGGTGAAAAACTGGCCCTCCCCTCCACTTTACAGCAGGTCCAGATGTGTTGGTCTGGTTGCTTGCATGTTTCCATGCTGCCTTAATGGTAAAGTCCCATGGCCTTTGTTGGGTGGACAAAGTGTCATGAAGTCTTTCCTTGTTCCTGTCTACCAAGGCAGCAGGTGTTTGCAAGGTCATGCAGCTTTCCTAGAAGCGATAGAGATGCACGTAGCCAGCTCAGGGCTATGCATAAGCTTTAAGCTTTCCAGCCTGGCCAGTTTAAGTACAACAAAGAAATGCTTTACATCTGCAGGTTTAACTTTTTCAAGCCTGAATGCTTCGGTAGAGGTTACAGGAGAGGTCTGTATATTCTGCCTAGCTCTCGATAACACTTTAAGAAAAAAGAGCTTCTTTGAATGAAGGAAATCTTTGGTTCCTCGCTACAGTTTTATTTATTACCCATATGTGATTACTATGATAATATAAGCCTGCTGCGTAAACAGCATGCCACCTCTACATGTAGACACTGATTTATACATCTTATCATCCACTGAAGATAAAGCAGGGAACAGTCCAGCCAAAAAAGATAGCCAGCTAACCTATTAGCTAGTAAAGCACATCTTTTGTTTGGTTGATGTGCTGTTTGGCTCAAAAAGGAGAATAGATATGTTGATAAAAAAGATTATCACATAAATTTCTTCAAGTTGGTATAACTGAATGCAGTGCTGGAGCCGGCATTTCCTAAATTAAATTCACCATTCTGTGATGGAGTCAGTAGATTAGAGACTAGACCTTCAACTTTCCAAGTTCTAAGTTAAATGATTCTAGTCATACAAAAGGGGTTTTGGAAAGGCTTGCTTTTCATTTGCTAATTTATCCTTGTGAAGTATAAGGAGTTTGGTTTGGTTTCTTTCCAGAGAGGTATGCGTCCTAATGCGCTAAACATTTATTAGGGAGCAGAATTTTTATATCAAAGTTGGAAGGCAGATGGCTAAAGTAAAAACCCCTCAGGAAACCCCTCAGGCTTTCTATTCTAATATATAAACAATGGGATCTTTATGTTTTGCCCCTTCAACATTTCTTGAAAATTGTTCTTCAGCAAACTGCAGCACCTGCAGTAACCAGAGGCAGCTCTTTCACTCACTCCCCTCCTCTATAGCCAAGGTTCATAAGGTGCTGAGCACCCAGTTTCCATTACCCTCACTTGCTTACTGTGCCTGCTGCTTTCAGAGAAATTAACAGGTGTTTTACAGCTGCTCTGACATAACAAGGTGTATGTCCTGTGTTTGGTATCAAGATAACGAAAATAAGTGTGTGCTTCAGTCTCACTGCGAAATAAAGGTTATCTGAGCTCTGGAGAGCAAAGGGCTTTAGGGTGCTGAATTCTTTTTATGATATAGCCCATCACAAGCTCACAACTGGTTTCTAATTTATAAACCCATCTTATAATGCATGGGAAGACACTGTGGGATAAACAAGCAGGCATGGCGCAAGGTAAATGGGTACAATGTTGTGCATAGATCACAGGCTGGGCATGTTAACACACCTTTAACAGTCCCGTTTCTGTTTAGCTGGAATGGCAAAATGCTGCACGTGAGGCAGTAAAACATGGAGTGCCCGTGTAAAGTAACGAGTTGCCGAGGCCACCTTTGTTAGCTGACTCCTGCCTGAGAGAACTGAAAGTAATTAGCTTGTTAAAACGCTGCTCCGACTGCTACTGTAATGCACCCAAATCCTTGCCATTCCTCTAAACTTATTAATCAGCGCTTTTTTTTTTTTTTGCTGTGACTAGTTAAAAAAAAAAAAAACAAAACCAAATAAAGGAGAGGAATTCTGCCAGTAAGTCCCATCTGAGCTTTCTTCTCTGAGTGTCAGATGTCTATCAAATATACTGTGTCCTTTGGAATAATAATAATTGAGCCAGGCAGCTGAGTCTTGCTGTGGGTGTCTACAGGGGAGGGGAGGGGGGGGCGGCGGCGATAAAAGACTCATCAGTTTCAGCTTAGTTCAGTAGACATCTGTGCAGCAGAGAACCTCGTGATGATCCTGGCAGCAGCTCTTTTCATTTAGGTTTGGCTTTTTGTGCTGAATGCTTTTTGTACTGCGTCCCCGTACCAGCCTGTCTCAGCACTTTCAGAGCCAGAGCTTTTTCTCTTCGTAAACTCTAGGTTTTTGGGTGGGTTTTTTTTTTTTTTTTTTACAGGCCAGTGGGTCTGACTGGAGCTGTATCCAGAAACCAGCAACCACCTGTCACCAGGACATTGTGCACAGTGGAGGGGTAGAGGAGTGGGCTGGGGGGTGAGGGGGAACATGGGGAGGTGGAGAGAGCCAGCTGATAGCAGGGGATTTCTGGGGAGCAGGACTCTTTGCTTAATCCATTTGCAAACACGGGAAATGGTGACAGTGGTGGGAAGCTTTAGAAGGACTGGGGGAAGGGGGAATAGAGAAACCACAAAGAAAAGGATTAGGGACTAAAAGAGACCCTGACCCAAGAATTCTGATAAATTCATCTTTTCAGATTCCTTTGTCACTTCTAGGGTTTGTTCTATGCATGATTCCCTCTTAGTTTGGGCAGAATCTACACGCACTCCATGTGTTTCTTGCATTAGCATAATTTGGCAATAAATGGCGAACTGTCTCTTCTGACTCGGTGACGACTGAATTGCCTACTCTAATATTAGGATGGGTATCAGGGGAAAAAAAATTCAATTGCATATGTCTCCTGATTCAGTCCCATCAATTGCACTTTGGACTTTATGGTAATGCAGAGTAGTTCTCTCATACAGAGGACTTAAGGTTACTTTTTGACTTGTGGGGCTTCTCTGTTCTCACTTCTTTCCCTTGGTTAGAATAGGTCAACAATAGCTGGTCAGTTTATCTGAAATACTGCTTTGATTGGTGCAAGTTGTCATAATAAACCAGAGCACACTAAAAATATTAAACCATTTCTATGGAGGATAATTTTATTTTCTAGCAAATACAAAAGTGCATGGAAATTTTCTTTGATACTTTAATGTATCAGGGATAAAAGCTGTATCATCCATGAAAATATTAAGTCCTTATTGAGCAGAATAACCTTCTATTCTATAAAGTACGAAGAGCATTATGCTCCCACAGCATTACAGAATCGTGTAATAACAGTTGGATAAAATCCTGAAGATTTTCACCTGAAAAAATTTCCACTGATACTGCTAAAGGAGGACTTTATGGATCTGAAGTTTACCCAATTTATCAGTCTGAACTACAGCTCTCATGTTTCCTCCCCCTGTATCTAATGGGGAAAGTGTTATTCCAGAGGTTAATCCTGGGATTAGGCATTTTGGAATAAGACCAATTGCCCTCTGCAGAAGGTGGTTGCTCCTTTTGGGTATGCTGTCTGCTCTAAAATTAAGATGTATTTATTCTGACTTCTAGTTTATTGAAGTTAAAAGAGGGGAATTCCAATACAGAACATCCACTTCTGTCCCCCAAAAAGGTATGACAGAACATTAAGCTGACATTACTCTGTGTGTCATCATTTTTTTGGTCTTTACATTATCCTGTGTGTTGTGTGAAGCTTGCTGATGTCTCTCTTTCAAGTGCTGTAATGATGAGGCTTTCCCTGAAGTTATGTACCAGGGACCACTGGAGTAGAGCAGAAGGTGGAAGGCTCAGCCAGAGCAACTCTGTTCTTTGTCAGAAGTATGTGTCCCTACGGCCCTGGGCTTGTTCTCCCTCCTGATAAATACACTGAGAAAACTGAGACCTTTTAACCTTAAAATGGAGGCATTAACAAGAATGTAAGACAGTGTGATGAGATTAATTTGCTCCTCTGTAACTCAATAATCTTGGCAGCAGTACAAACGAACGGATGTTCCCTGTTTAGCTACAACTTTTCTCGCTGTCCTGATCATCCTCCTTTAGCTTTCTCCATTTCATAATCTGAATCAATAGAAGACCTTAACAGTGTGAAACGTAAGAGACAGAAATATACTGTCTTCAAAGTAGGAGTGTGGGGGGGGATTGGCTACTAGGGATGTAGATATAGATTTGCACAAATTGGGCCGCAATTATTTCTTCTTGTGAAAATAGGTACAATATTAGTGCATATTCTTATGATTCTTTCATAAAGATATAAAAGGTATAATCTACTTTTAATTGAGGGGGTGTCTTCATTGGGGACTTTAGGATGCAAATGACTAGTTCTTGCCTTCACTGAAGAGAGGCAACTGTTGTAGTTGTCATAAGCATGGAATAGTATTTTGGGTTTTCTTCAGTGCAGTACTTAAGTATCAACTTCACAAAGTAAAAGATGCAATGTAATATGTAACAACTTCATAATTTCAATTCCTGTTTTTACCTTTGGGTTTATCAAAGACTCTAGAGGCACAGAATTGTAGAGAGACTGAGAAAATGGGAAAACAATAGTTGTACCTTTAGTAATATAACTCTCTGGTTTTGTCAGTCACCTGTCACATACAGTTTTTAATTTACTACAGGTGTGATTGTGTCATACAGAATAAATATATATATATATGTTACCTATAAATATTGAACTATACATTTTTTGATGGTTTTAGTAACTAGCATGTTTGAGAACCCAGGAGGGGTCAAAAATTTAGTTGATTCCCTGTAGAAATAAGAAATTAACTTCACAAGAGGTACATACCAGAAGGAGCACAGCATCATTAATAAGATGTCAGGGACATGAATACATTGCTTTTGACTTATCCACTGAGAACAATTTTGTTTTGAGAGGTCATCTTCAAATCAACAAGTTTCTTCCAAAAGCTGCTTAATAACAGTGAAAGGCAACTCGATATAGCAATTTCATGCCTGTTAATGTTGCAGGTTTGGCTTTAACCTGCAGGTTAGAGAGCACCAAAAAAATTAATCCTTTTCCTTCTCTGCAATTTTTTATACAGGTTGTACTAGACCACACAGTAATTCAGGATTTTGCCCTTGGTTTCTATCAAAATACATGCCAAACATTATTCAAAATATGTTAAAGGATTTTACTAAATTTATCTGAAATGTCCCAATTTTTTATTTATTTTTTTTTTAATCTTTGAAGGGGCTCTCCCGATACATTAAGTTCTTAACAAATACTGGTATTCTTCAAACTATCCCTAAAGTGAGGCGTTTTCTCCTTCCTCAGAAATCTTAGTCAACAGTGAGTTAAACCAAGGGCAAAGGAGAGATGTAAGTGAACCAGGCATTAGCTGATGTTGTAAATTCCTATTCAGTGCTGGCACCTGCCCGTGCCCAATCTACAGAGACACTAGAGAAAAGAGGCTCCCTTCTTCTTTCTTAAGAAAGTCTTAAGGCATTCCTTACATTATTTGCTTCTACTTACAACTCAACTGGGATAATTTGAATAGCTAATATTCCTTGAATAAGTTCACTGAATGACAGTGATTCAGTTTGGATTCTTTACTGATAAATAAATTTTTCTGATTTTTCTCAAAGTTTATGGAGAAGTGTCATGACAGTCACATAAAACTTTATCTCATGAATAAACTTGTTAGTGTGAAGTATTAATGATAAATTTTGAGGGTCTAATTATTTTCAGCTTTTGGGGAGATCTGAAAAAACTTTGTCATGTTCCCACTTTGTCTTTATATATATATATCTTAGACCAGGATATTTTCCAAGGGCAAGTGAAGCTTTCATCTTCTTAAGCAACTAGAAAATACTTGAGGTGAATATTAAAATGTATGAAGTTAATCCTCCTGCCATTAGACCTTGTTTCAACAAATGAAAAGTCTCTGCTTTTGGAAAAAAAATCATGTCAGTGCAGACATCTTCATCGATCAAATACATATTTATAAAAATACCATTTTTCATTTAACCATAAAAATGGCACTCCTCAAAGATGATTCTATCTAGAACTGCAAGGCCACCTGTCTCTCAGGAGAGTCAGCAGCACTTCCAAGTTTATTATCAGCAGCAAACTTGCTAATGGTGCACCCAACTCCTGCATCCAGATTATTGACAAATATATTGAATGGCACTGACCCTAGAATTGAACCCTGATGAACACCACCAGTGACTGGTCACCCCCATTCAGTACAACTCTTTGAGCTCTGCCCTTCAGCTAGTGGAATAATGAGGTAAAGTTGGAGTAAAATGGCTTAAAAAATAGAAAAAGAACCAAAGGAAAGTCTTTGAACCTGTTTGAGATTCTCCTTGTCATTCTTTAGTGCTAAGCCTGTAAGCGTAATGTCACCTTGAGAGCCTGTTTTTTGATGGACTGTTATGGTGTGGTTTCTTTACAGGATACCATTCCAAATTTTAATCCTCCAGTTTCTGCCTGCAGCAGGGGGAGGTTTGGATAGTTCTTCAAAGATGGACTGAAATCCATCCACAATCAGATGATGGTAAAGATATCTCAGATGACTGTACAGCACATGCGAACCAGGCCTCACGCCACCACATTTTTGGTATGGAGAGTAAGTGCTGTACATGTAGTCTGGTTCAGGGAAATTCATGAATGGGGCACAGTGTGTTCTCTGCACGTTATTCCAGGACAGCAACATCTATTGGTTTCTGCTGCTTATCTGAACAGTAAAAAGGAAAAAGTAGTGAGGGGAATTGTGTGGGTTTAATTATTATTATTTTATTATTATTTTTGCTATGGACTTGGTACACATATACATAGAGGGTTCTTCTGTGGCTGAAAATGTGGCTCTAGCCAAGTCAACATGGAGTTTGAAATAGCTCAAGTTGTGGCCTGTAGAAGTTGAGGTCTTGGCTGACATACTAAATTATCAACATTTCTTCAAAGCTGTTCCCATTTCACGCATGAAGACTTTGTATCCTAAGAGCTCTTGTAAAGTAATGTTTATGGACATGTAGTTAAACGCGTAATCAAATGCCTCTTAAGAAACCCAGTAAAGGATCATTCTCGCCACTTCTTTCTTGTTCCTTTTCCCATCAGCTTGGAGCCATCTCCTTCCCCCGTGCCCCCTCCCTGGGGAAAGATGCTGCCCTGCGGTGGCTGTGCAGCTGCAGGAGAGGGTCTGTGTTTCAGCTGTGGAGCTTGTGTCCCTCCAGCCTGCACTCAGGACACTGACACCACTCTTGGTTCCCTGGTAACTCCAGACCACGCTGCCCAGCTAGATGCTCAATGGTCCTCTGTCGTGCCACGTTTGTCCTGCTCCCATGGCACTTAAAGAGGCTCCTTAATGCTCTTGTTTCTTCTTTTGCTGTTGAGTGTGAATTCTAGCAAGGGGGGGCGGGGGGAATCCAAGAATTCATAACAAAAACACAGGGGAAAAAGAGCGTCTCCATTGAAGTTAATAATCAGCAGGGTCCAAATTACCTCTTATTAGCATTTATTTTACAAAAGAGGCAGGGTATAATTTCGCGATAGATTCAGATTTGGAGAGGGACTATAATCAGCCTCCTGAAGAGCTTCTGCCTGAAGTACGTGGCTGCTTATTTCTTTTTCCAAATTGCACCGCTCTCTTCTCCTCCCTCCACCTCCCCCCCCTTTCCTTCTTGCCTCCCTCCACGCTTCCCCCGCCCGCCCCTGGTCTCTTTCTTGATCTCTTTGAATAATGCGATGGCTTTGAATAGCCCAGACAGGCCTGAAGATTAGGGAGCCTGTTTGTGGAGCGGGGGGCCAGCTGAATAGGCGCAGGAGGCTGGCTCCCCGGGAAAACAAGGCGCTGGGAACTAGGCCAACTGTGAAGAGCATGTGCTGGGAGGGACTGAATAGGCAAGCAGCCGGCCAGCCCATATGTCAGGCTGTGCCACAAAGACTTCTCTGCACATCTACCATGACAAACAGGATTACCGAAGACAATTAATCTGGCACGCTTTATCAAAATCAAGCGCTGACCCCCAACCTCTCCCCCCAGCGTGCAGCAGATGCCACGCTCCAATTCAATGGAGCTCAAGTGTTCCCTTTTTCGCCGCTGAAAGGCATCCAAAGCCTGAATAAGGTTGGCGTGGACTAATTGCAAACACTGTCTGATGGTGACGGTCCTAATCAAATGAGATGAGCTCACCTTTTCTGTAAACTTCTAACGGGAAGGCTGGCGGCAGCTCCCCATCAGCTGCTGGGAGAAAGAGAAACGCATGGGGCTGAATGGTTTTCCCCCTCCTTTCTCCCCCTTCCTCCCTTGCTGCCTGATGGAGGAAGGGGGCAGCCACACGCATCTTCTCCACTTGAGCCTCTCGGGCATTGCATCACGGGAGGGATGGAGGAGGGGAAGCTCCGGAGTCACCTCTGCGCAGAAGCAGGTCTCTGCTTGGGGGACGCTTGCTGTCGTGCTAGAAATCAAGCTAAACATCCAGGGCTGAGTCCTTGGATGATGCCTGCAGAGCTGCAAACACCCCCTCAGTATCTGACCCTGCCTGTGGGACATTCCTGTCAGCCCTCTAGGTACAGAGTATAAACTTACACTCATTAAGATCAGTCATTTCTTTTCATCTCCCTCCTGCTTGTTTTATTTTATTTACATTTCAACATATAGGAGTTTCAAAAATGCCTGCCCAGTTGACCTTAATAGAAAATGAAAAGTGCAGTTCAATAAGAGCTGTGGGGAAAGCAGGGGAAAACTAACAGTATTTTATCTTATTGCTTTTGTATTTACCTTAGTGCTGTTCAAATAAGCAGCTCAAATGCTTGCTGCTCAACCTAGTAGTCACAGGCCCATGTACTGCAGAAATCCCTCTTGGGCAGCCCTCTCCTCACAGAAACCACTCATCCTCTTGGTTTCAGCCAGCTTAGAGCCAAGTGCACGTGCTTCTATATTTGCATCCTCACGCTTGATAGTACGGGTGGAGTGAAGGTTTGCGTAGGCATGGATGAATGGTTCTTTCAAGTTGTTGGGTTTTTTTTCTCCCCGAGTTTTCAAAGAAAAGCTTTATTCGTTTCTGTTAAAATTCTGTAGAACCTCCTTGGTTTTATTAAATAGAAAAACCACTGATAAGCAAATAAAAAAAAAAATAGTAGTGAGCTTAACAACACAGAAAACATCTTGCAGGATATTCTACAGTTTTGTAAAATTTGTCCAAATGAAATGGTTAAAATGTTTGATTTGGGAGACACTATAAGAGCTTCTCATAATGTTTTAATATGACCTTTTTTTCAGACAGAGAAAGAAAACTATCTCTCTTCTTCCTATACGCATATATACAGAAAAATAAGTTTAAAATATTCTTTATAACTTACATTTTTTCAAAGTTCTTTTCTGTCAAAATGGACAGCATTTTGTCCCGAGTAGTATTTTCAGTTCTTCATAATCCATTTTCTGATAGAAAGTTGGTGTCTAGATATTATCTCTCTATCTGCTTTTATGGCTCTCCTCAGTGTAATGCCCAGTTCTTCACCAGTTTGAATAATTCTAACTTTCCTCTCAAAGAAAGAGTAGTAAGAGAACGATACGCCCTGTGAGCAAAGAAGAAACCAAGAAACAAGGGTTGATGACTACCTTGATTTCTGAAATCAACTTGTTAGTCTGGGGAACCACCTGGCTCACAGGTTGACTCTGCCCCTGAGACCCCTGTCCCTCTGCACATACACACCTGTGATGGTAGCTCCAGGAAAGGTTCACACGTGCCCACTAACAGCCGAGTTCAATGCCGAGTGGTGGTGACTACATAATTACTTTCCAGAAGCCACAGTGGCTTTATTTGACGTCTTCGCCGAGTGTCAACTCTCAGCACAGTGTGTCCTAATTAAAACAAGACCAGACCTGAAATGATAACTTCATGGACTGACACCTGCAAAAGCCATCGCTGTGGGAAAGGAGCCTTCCCTGGAGCAGCCCTCTCCTGCTTCCAGCTGAAATAGGCCAGAGGTTCTTATTAGCAGCATGCTGCTAATGATGCCCCTCAAATCTGTTAATGTTTCTTCCTCCTGCACATCGAGAATGAGATGTTTAAATGCTGGTTACAGATGGAGGAGCAGCTGATTTTGATATTACAATGTTTACACCCCAGCAACATGTTCTAGCGTCTTGAGAAATGCAGTGCTCAAAGCGGGTCCAAGAGGGATATCAGAAAACAGAGCTAATGTTGCCCAAGGCACCCAGCAAAGGCCGGCTGCAGATCAGGCAGCAGCTCGTTGCTGCGATCCTCTGACATCCTGTAGCCCAACACTTTCCAAAAATCAAAGGCCAGGTTGTGTTTTCATTCAGAGTGCTAAGGTCGATTTCTAAGAAGTCTCATGTAATGAAGTGATATGTGGAGTTAGGAGAGCTAAACCGTAGCTAATGGCTGCTGTGTCAGCAAGAAAAACCTTGTGCAAGAAAGGTGAGGGAATGAACCACAAATCCTACTTTAAAAAAAAATAAAAAATAAAAAAGAGAGGAAAAAGAGCACAGCAAACACGGAAAACTCAATCGACTGCAGGCTAAAGCAGCAGCAGAAGAATGAAGTGACAAAATATTGATCTGAGCTACTTGGGGAACGGGATTAGATGTTAGCATCTCCAGGATGGGAGGGGAGGAGCTGCCTGCAGGATGCAAGTCCCTCTGCCCAGGCTTGCTGAGGGGTGATGGGGGAAAAAGCACCCCCGAGGCAGCCACAGGCTGGCATCTGTGCTCAAAATGAACACAAAGCCCTGGTGACACCTCTCTCTTTGGCTTACTTAACCTGGTCACTGATAAGGTGAAGAATAATTAATATCATGATTAGATTAGGAAAGAGAAAGACTGTGATTCTTTTGACTGCAGCTAATTAAAACGTTTCTCTAAAAACCGGGGGTACCTCTTACATGATTTTTATGTTGGTTTTGGGGCAGCCCTGTAGGTCACAGTAGCATAAATCACTGCCAGAAGTAACAAAATGGCTAAGAGTCTGGAAGGTGGAGCTGATATGATAATACTTACTGACATGGATGGGAATCTCTCCCAGTCATTAACAAAGGTAGGAACTTGCTCTAAAAAGAAAGACCCATGTCAGACAACATTTTTAAAATGTCATCTGGTTTGTGGTGGAGTATCCACTCTTTCTCCTAAAATGCACTGGCTGTGTAACTGATGTGTAATTCAGAAATGACTTTGTGAGTATTGACACAGAAAGGTTGTCTCCTTCTCCACTGACCCCCAAGGAATCACCACTGCCTGCAGAGAGCAGGAAAAAGTTTGACCTACTTTATTGTGGCTACTCATTGCTGTCAAGATGGTTTTTACATCCATAAAACAGTAACGACTGACTTTTTTTGGTTTGAACACATACATGCACAGTCTAGTGAACTGGATCAGAATAACAGAAGTCCCTGCCTTTTCCAGTACTCCTACCAGGATAAGATCAACCTTTTTGAAGGTTAAGTAAATATGCCTCACTTATTTTCTTTTTTCTTTTTTTCCTGGACTCAAAGAGGCCCTTTCATCTCTAGTGACACAACATCCTAAAATGCATCAGAGGATTCTGCTTCCTCTCGAGTTCTCTGTAGCTGCTGTCAGGTCTCCTGCTCGGTTCACATTGAAAGCGTTCCTCCAGGCCAGAATATGGATTCTAATTCAGATGCCTCACATGTAGGAAAATAATTCTGTGTTGCACTGCCAATAAAGTGTGGTGTTTGGGTCACTGTGGTGTACTTCCAATGTGGCACACAGAAATATGACCAACACATGAAATCTCATTGTCTCGTTTAGCTAACAATGTTCTTAATACTTTGCTATGTATGAAAATTAAACCATCGTGACTTGAAGAACAGATCAGCTTTATCCAGTCCAATAGTGAAGTGAATTATAACATCACTGTGTAATGTTTATGGTAGAGGAAAGAAAGTTTTCAGTCGCTAGAGGAATGAAATGAATGTGTAAAGAAACTCTGGCAGGGGTCAGTATAGTGGGCTTTGTTTCACTCACATGAAATATTTTCCTTCCACAAGAAACACTTTCCAACATGAAATGAGGCTGAACTTTCTTGGCTTAAATTTCAAAGTGATTGGCATCTATCTAAACATAATAGATAGCTCAGGCCAGCAATCTCCAACTTCTTTTGATTTACAGCCCCCTAAATATAGAGGTGCAGATCCTGTCTAAGTAACTTAAGCCAACTGACATGGGGCTTGCTTTCCTCTTTGGGTTTTACAAACCTCTTAGAAGCAGCTTAGGGAACAGTACAAGTCCACAGACCAGTTTCTGGTTTAGACAATTGTCCCCAGCGCATGGCTCTCAGGCAGTGTGCTGTTTGTGGCACCTCCTAACGTTATTCTTGGCCATGGCATACCAACCAGAGAGAGCACAGCATGGTATTGCTAGTGTCACGTTACTTGCTTGGGAGTTTTTTGGTTTGTTTTGGGGTTTTTTTACCTCAAAGCCACTAATTGCTGGTAGTCCTGGCTAAGGTAATTTTCAGTGCTCGGTAGGAAACAACAGGGTATTTTGGTTTAGCTGGAGTTTCAGAAAACAGAAATAGTGTGGGACTAAAAGGAGAGCTCAGTTTAACTGAAAAATCAACCCTCCTTTCTGAGGGTTTAATAATGTTTTATAACAAAGATTGCAGCAAATGATTGTGGCTCTGCAAATAAAAACCTTATGTTTAGAAAATGTCAAAAATATTCTGATTATTTCAATAATTATTTTAATTCCTTTTTATGCAGCCAGAATGATTTGCTGAAATTTAGAGAAGTTTGCAAAATGCCTTAGTTGACTCAAATCCTTATCTCCTAATGAATACACTTCAGCCAGAAAAGTTTACTTAGCTGCAAGTACTTGATCATATAAATAAG
Source organism: Scolopax mira (assembly GCA_004320125.1). Lineage (NCBI taxonomy): Eukaryota > Metazoa > Chordata > Aves > Charadriiformes > Scolopacidae > Scolopax > Scolopax mira. Next base: position 159,605 of record BJBW01004071.1, on the reverse strand, counting down.
CAGAGGGATCTTCTTGTCATCAAGGCAGACTAAGATTTGAGATTGCTCTTAGGACAGTCTTGGCATTGCACCCAGAGGTGATTTCTGGTCTACAGAAAAAGTGGTTGAAAGCGTATTCTGCTCCCCTGAGCATAAAGCTGCAATCAATGAGTTAGTGAAAACGATGATTTCTTGAGAGGGGGTTCTGTGTGTCCTATCACCACAGCAGTGACACCGTTATTGATTTCATGTCTTCTAAAATGATTCAGTGAGCAGGATACAGGCCTTTGAGAGAGGCAGATGGATAGGAAACTCAGTAGAGCTTTTTCTCACTGTCTCAGTTTTGAAGCCCCTGCCTTGAAGACAGTACATAAATGTTCTCTGAGAAGAATATAACCCATAGCTGGTTGTTTTCTGAATACCCAAGATCTCAACAACAAATGACAAAAACTGAATGCGATCTGCACCTATGTTAATTATCAGGCTGTTGGTGAACTCTAAAATGCATTTGAGAATAAATGCAAATTCACATTAAGAGTACATTCCAACTTTCTGTAGTTTAAACAAAAGCTGGTTTTCCTTTTCTTTTTTTTTTTTTTATCTCTCATCTCTTTAATCCTTAAATTGTTATAACACCAAGTGAACATTGAGATAAACTGCTGTTCAGATAATTCACTGTCAAAAATATTGAGCATACTTTAGTTGGATGGCAGTAGTAATGGTCTTTTCAAGTGCCGCTGCACAAAAGCTGAGCCTATCAAGATTTTTTGGCAGGCACTGCGTTTAACTTGTCATGTTATATATTGCAGCAATGCAGTTGAGGATCAGTATAAATCAACTTACAAGTCTGGAGGAAATGGGGGAATGTGCTTCTGCAGCCTATTAGCAGCACAAGTGCCTAACGGAAGGTGGCAGCATTTTAACATTGTTCAGTCGAGCAAAAAAGACAGAAAATGTACACAATCTGCATGTTCCAGAAAGCTGCTCTTTACATTCAGGCAGGATATACACACTGCTGCCTTGAATTTATGTGTCTGATGAATTTGTGTGGTTACAGACAGACAGGAAGGTGAAGTTTTGATAACTCTTCAGTCTTCCTAAAGTAAATGTGGGAAGAAGGCAAAGTAGGTATGGGAGAGAAGGAAAGTGAAATATAAATTAGAAAATATGACTGCTCAAAGGGTCAGAAACAGCCCACCCCCAATTACAGGGCAAGTTTTGTGGTAGCTACATCAGAAATATTAAGTCCCTAGTTAATTATTGGGATTTGATCTCATACCAGTTTCACAGGGGATAGCTCTCTTGTTTTGAAGCTATCACTCCCTGTATTGTCAGTTCTCAAGATCTCATCACAAGCTTTTTGACATTTATTGTTTTTCTTAAAAGCTGCAGCCTTTGAAAGTGGGCAACTGCATGGGAACACCAGCTCTCACTTAACCACCGTCATCACCAAAAATAGCAGGCTTTGAACCCTTGTGGTTACTGGGAAAAGTCAGAAAACATGAGCGAAATGGTCTCACAACGTTCAAAAACCAAAGGGCAGAGCGGGAAGAATAACAGATTTTAAACTAGAAAAATAAAAAACACATCTCATAAGATTAGTTTAGTCACCCGTCAGCATGGCCTGATTGACAGCAGCACATTGCTGATGGGAAGCCTGGGCCCAGGACAGAAAGCCAAACATGTCACAGTGTACTCTGATAGGGGTGGAATTAAGTGCCCAGCTTAGTGCACAGCCATGAGCACAAAATGGTGTTGTTCACTTTGGTGAGATTATTTGCTGATTTACAGCTCAAGTCATTCACTGAACTGAGCCCTTAACTCGCTTAGAAACTAATCCAGTGCCCAGTGCAGTTTGTGGGTGAAACTCTCAAAATCGGGTCATCAAAACAACCTTTTATTTTTTTTAAACTTGAAACTGCTTCAGCTAGCACTTGATTCACCATTTAAGGCAGATATGGATGACAGTAAGGAATACCACACTAATGACCACCACAAGGTCTACACATGTTGCCTGTAATGAGGACACTAAGACCCAAAACACCGTGACATGTTATTTTCAAGCTTTCTGTTCCAATGGGTTTGCCTCTGAAATCAGGTAAAAACTGGCAAATCTCTTTTTGCAGTCTCAAAATGGAGTAGATCTAATTTCCAGACTTTGCAAATGGAAAAGAAATGCTAATTTTGAAGAGACTTCCCACTGTATTCACCTCGGAAGCTTGACTGTAGTGCAATTAAAGCAGGGGGCAGATTACCAGATGGCAACCAACTATGAGAGGGGTTAATCTAGAAGAGATATGAAACCTTGCAGAAACTGAGATTTGAGGGCTTTGCACAGATAACTTGGCACAGACAGACAGTCACACAGTCAAAAAAGGCACGCAGTGATTGAGCCCCAGAACAACTGAATGTCTTTCTGGGAGTTGTGGTGAGCTGGCAGCAGAGCTGAGAATAGGATCATGGCACCTTTCATTCTCAGATCCAGTGAGAATTTTGTCAGACCACAATTTTATGTTTCATACTGAACACTCATTTACTGTACTTAGTAGACTCAGCCAAATACACACAGGTCAGGAATAGAGCTGGCAGGCAGAGTATAGTGTTTTAATTTTGTTTGGTTTTTCGATGCTTCTTCCTGGAGTTCCTATTTGCTGTGTTGTGGGTTAAACACTTAAACAGGAAATCAGCTCAGAGGACCGGCTGACCATTTCAACCTTGTGGAAACATTTGTCCTTGCCTGCTTCCCAGAACAATTCAAAGAATGCCTTGTTTCTGGTATGCACAACCAAAGTAAAAAATCTGTGGAGAATAATTTGTGGACAGAATGATTCGGTAGGGTGACAGCACACACTCAAATTAAAGACCTTGGAGTAAAGGTCAATACAGATATCTGCACACCTAAAGACATTAAGTTCTGCTTAATTTGTATATTCTCCTGTAGACAGTCATCTGACTGAGTGTTGTGCCTGAATTGTTACATGAATCTATTAGCTAATCACCTATTAGAGTGACTTTCTCAAAATTAATCTAGCCAAAATTTGACATAAATGATCCAGAATGACAACAATTATAAAAATCGCTTTACAAAAAAAATGACCTTTAACAGAAGAAAAAAGAAAATTTAGGCTAAATTGATTCAAATTACACACGGGCAATCAAGGAGGGATATCTTTCTTTCTTTCTTCTTGTCATTGTAGTAAAATGTCTACAATGCCGTAGTTCTTTCAGCTTTACAAATGCCAAGTTTCATATTTTTGTCAAGGGTTTTTTATTTTTGCTGTTACTCCATGCATAAGGAATAAAACTTCATGCATGACTTCTAATATCATCATTAAGATCTTTATTAAAGTTCATTCCATCATAGCAGATGCATTTTAATTGCCACTTCTTTAGCTCAGCTCTGCAGTGCTGTTTATATTGCTTTAAATTAAACTTCTTACTAATGACACGATGTCAGTCCTCTAAAAAGCAATGTTTGAAAAGTATCATTAAGATCTGTGAATTTGATGGAAACAAAAATGGAACTCAATGAAAGCAAATAAATTTCATCAGGCCCTGAAGAGATGGTTCATTTTATATCACCCGTATTTGGCAAGTCAAATCACATCTTGGTTAGAATTTCTAATGATCTCAGGATAGAGATTTGTGAGAAAGGACTGTGTGAACCCTTCAGGATTTTGTCCTACATGAAAAGTAGTTACCTCAATAAGTCATAGACATTTCTCTCCACATTTGGGTATCAGGGACCTGGACCTGGCATACATTGGGGTCAATTTGCATTTCAGTTGTTTGCAGCAGCAATTGCTGAAGCTGCGTATGTGCTAAGTCATGGAACAGGAGAAAAAGCACTAGCTGTGACAACTCTGATTTCCAACAGAAATAAGCTCACCCATGGAGAATCATGGTCCTCTGCGTGTTTTCTGAAGGGCTTTCACAGTTCTTGCTAGGTACCTACGGTTGATGATAAGGAAAATCTCTGTAGGGTAAAAAAGCCTCAGATAGTTCTTATTCAGGAGTCTGTAGTGAGTCTTTATCTTTTCTTTTTATTTTATTTTTCAAATACTTGAAGCTTTCTTTAGGAGCTCTGAGAACTTCACTTATTATCCTAACTTTACCACTTCTCTTGGGCAGGCAGTTTGAGTTTCATGGTCCACATCATTTTTAATGAGGTGAGACTTGGGTAGGCCTTCCTGACAGAATACACAGAGAGCCATTTTTTGGTCACTGGGGGAAGAGCTCTAAAAATTCATCCTCCTCTTTGAGCATAAGCCTCTTAGCTCCTATATACTCTGTTGGCACAAGAGAAGTAAATTGTTTCATTCTACTTGCTTTATGACTTGATTTATTTAGTTTTATTTTAAAAGCAAATATTTAAGAGTTATAGGCCTGCTTTGAGAAATCGAGCTCCTAAGGCTTGCAGAGAAAGCTAGGGTGTGAAGATCATAGTTTTATAACCTGAATGAGGTAAAAGCACAGGCAAAGCTTGTTAGTGTGAGTAGAGCCATCCCATCTGTTCGTCAATTCATGCTCAGTGTATGAATAACTCTGCAACAAGGGCAAATATTTTTGAGAGTTTTAGTACATATTTTTGAAAATTTGATTCTAGGGCCTGTCAAATATTGCGAAGTTTATTGCTAGCCCGTTCTGGGGGAAAAAAGTAGTTGCTTATCAGGAGGTACAGAGAAGAGGAAGTCCCTAGGGAGTGCTTCTCTAACCTGAGTGGGTTTTGTTTGTTTCTTTTTTGATGTATGCATTGTGTGCCTATGGATTTATCACAGGATGCTTTCTCTTGGATTTAAATACATAGTGGGTGTTAGAGGGCCCGTGCAAGAGTGTCAGTGCACAGGCCTACTTAATGAGCACTATAACACACATGATATCCTGTTCATGGCCACAAAGTTGAAACTCTGTGTCCCCTAGGGCAGTGGCGAAACAGTCTGTATGGAGTGGAACAGAGACTTGAAGTAAAAGCTGCACTATTGCATAATCTGTGTTCTTTCATGGTGCAGTGAGGTGAAAACAAGCCTGGGCCTCCCCTCTGGGGTGCCCAGGTAGGCAGCTTTTTGCACAACCTTCCTCAGTTCTTGTCATAACCTCTGCATGTGAAAGCTTTATCATTTACCTCATCTGGGTTTTAGAAAGAAGGCTTCTGCACACTGCAAAATATAGCCAGGAATGGCAACATGGTGGGTTTTTTCTCAGGAGTTTGGCCTGCCCTCAAGATGGCCCATGGTGCTGGGAGCAGGTCCCTCACCAGCCATGCCACTGGGCTGCAGGAGAGATCACATGAAGGCTCATTTCCCACATTGTTACTGGCTGTAACTTTAACAAAGTCCTTAATTTTTAATGGATGCATTTGACAGTGACTTTCATTGTCCTTCATCTGTGGATAGAAATGTGACTAATGTCCACCAGCACAACTTATCATCAAAACCCTATTCTCGTTCTCCAAGTATTTATTGACAAATCTAATTTTGAAGCTATTTTCTGCATGCCTAATCTTGTAAGTCTATTAATATTCTGCCTAATGGGTTGTTCATAAGCAAACAGATCCATTTTCAGAAGGGCACAAGAGTGGTAAATCTATAAACTGAAGATGACTTTCTAATCTGGGCAGCAAGACATCTTAAAACGTCCCTAAAATTTCTTCACTACTGCACCTGGTTTTCACTCAGATAAAACCATTTTTTGGCAGAGTTATGACTGGAATTAGTGAGGACAAGTGAAATGCAGTCAGCACCTACTTATGCCATGTTTCTCTATGGAAACAGTGGGAAAAAGTCTGGGGAGAAAGGAGTAAGTTTAACTTTCCTAGGCTGCATGCCTTAGTATATGAAGTACAGGAGAGACATAGAATAGCTTCATTCTATGTCCAACGTTTTTCTGTTATGGTTGGTCCTTGGCTAGTTGTGTCAAGTAATTGTGCCTCAGTTCTACCTCTATAGCTAATATGAAAATAACCCTCCATATTTCCATGGTAAAGTGCTGTTAAAGGAGAAACTTCTCTTAAGAAATAAAAGTTTCCCATACAGTAGCCCTATCTATATTGCAAAGTTGAAATGATGCATCATACAGGTTTCAGGTATGAGTAAGGTTTTTGTAGCTCTGGGTATTCTCTGATTGAATGTGCCTGGATAGGGTCACTGGCAAATTTGCAAAGCTTTCTGCCTGCTGTGTCAATAGCAATCAGGGGACATGACTAGTAACAACCAAAGATCAGCCCCCTGCAAAGAGTGCTATAAGTTTCAGTCCATCATTTCTTTTACATACATTGAGACTACTGGCAGCTTTGCTATAGTATGGGAGGCGTCAGTGTAAGCATGGGGTTTCTCACCCACTGGGAGAAGGATTATGAAATATGGGGGACTGAAATGTTTCTTTACAGAAGTTGGAGTCTGTCTGTAACAATACTGGTGGGATTTGCTACGTTTTATTTTTAGAACTTCATGCTCAATCTGCTCAATATTTCCACTAGGAATTTTTTTCTCTCGTTTGACAATGGATCTGTCTACTCATGATTTTGTAGGCAGAGCTTTTATTTTCCATACAGATAAGCAGATTCCTCACCCCTCTTTTCCAAAGTCTGTGTTTGCTGTCTTTTTCCTAGGTCATACACCACTATGTACTGAGAGGCTATCATCAATAACTTAGTGAAGTGGGCAGCAGAAATATGGCTAGATACACAGGTATTCATCTTCCTTTACACAAAAAGCCTGGAAGCTTGATCTATCTCAGAGATTCAGAAGAACCAAGTGCCTGCTACAGTAATTGTAAGGGAACATGATATATACATATACTATGTATATATACTGTATATACACACTGTAGTATACTCTATAGATAGATGTATATCTATGTTAATTGAGGTAAATGAGCAAAGCCAGGAACATGGAGTGGTTTCTGACTTGAAAGCTGTTAGCTAAAACAAAACATAAATGCACAGCCCAGTGCCTCACAAAAAGTCCCAGGCTGGATGAGACATACCTTGACTAAACTACCTTTTGTGAATGATCCTGTGAATCTCTCTGCAATGGTACAAAAATACCTGGTGATAGGTATTTTTGGATAAGTGGTTTGGCTGTCCCATCACAGTTGCCATTTAACAGAGCTGCAAGTGACAGTGAAGCATGTAATTCTTCTAAAGCCAAGGCACATGCAGAGTGGCTCAGCACCATGCTCCAAATTTGTCTGGATATTATTTGAGCGGGGATGTTGTGTGGATGAATGAAACTGCTGGTGGGGAATACAGCATCCTGGAGGGGAGAAAAGGGAACTTTAGGATTGCTTAAGTAGCAGTGGTTTCAGGGTGCTTGGGGACATCTGGAGGACAGGCTTCAGACCAAGCCTGAAAGAGCCTTGCAGATGTAAACTGGGAATCCTTAGTTCCAGAAAGTAATGACTGAAGACAGCCTTGTAAACAGAAAGCAGTGGGTAACCATAATGATGCTGTTGCTGTTATCAATTCATGGCTGGAATAACTTCCAGAACCAATATTTGGGTTAGGCGCTTGAGCCAGGAGGGGTGACATGTCAGTTCTTGTCTGCTCAAAGGAGGCCAGAATAGCTGCAGAAGTGAGGTATAAAGCCTGGGAAGTTGTTTCTTCATGACCGAGATACAAAGTCATCCCACTGCCAGTGCTGTCTGCTTCTAGGCACTGGTTCTGCCTTCTCTGAGTCACTCACAGGATCGTATATATTTCTTGTAAGTCATCTTTGTCCTTCATGTCTCAGAAATGTTATTTTTACAGTCCTACTCAGAGCAAGATTTCTGGATGACAGCTCCCTCACAAGAATTATGCTTTATTTGCAACCATTCCTGAAAGCGGGAATGGTTTTAAAAAGATCACCTATCCCACAACAAACACACACTTGGTATTTCTTAATAGCAGCAAATCAACATCTAAAGAATGGGCATTCAAGTAGTTCCTTGAGGAAGACATTAGCAACTGTCGGAAAGCAGTTTAACCTTTTGAAAGCTAAGATGCAGCTTAAAGTCTGTCCCAGGCATAGAGAAAGGATTTACTGAAGGGAAACATCAAATCATCGTATGAAATGTTTTCCTAAAGGAAGGCCTGTTTTTTGTGGACTATGAGACCTCACAACATCATTGTAAAGGTCACTAGGTTTGAGCATTTGTGTTTTATCTTCAGTTCCCTTCACAGATGCCGACGAGCTTGCAGGGAAGGGCTGCAGGGAAAACAGGTCAAACTGTTTCATTATGCCCTCCAGCCTAAAATCACAAGAGTGACTGATCCTTCAGGGTAAGGTTTTCCCTTGCACCTTCCCTCCTGCACATTTTGTTAACAAAACATGGAGTGCTGTGTCTTTGGTGTGTCTAAAGCACAGTATACATGGATACCTGATTAGATGTTAAGGTGCCTATTAACAGCATTCAGACAATGAAAACTGGTCTCTACAGGGCTGAAAGCTATTCACATTGATGGTGTTTTGTTTTTTTTTTGACTGGACTTGGAAAATATGTTCTTATAAGAGATTTGGCTCTGAACAGATCAGATCTTAGACACTCGAAATGTTAACATAAATGTCAGAAATAGTGTTTCGGCTCATTTTACCAGTTCCTCCACAAATCACTGATGCCGTAGGGCTCTGTACTGCCCCTCCATCATGTTGTACTTCCTCTCTTTTCAAAGCCACATGCCACTAGTCGTTGCAGCTTTGCACAATGAGCAGTGATGTTGATCTGGTGCCATGACTGGCTTTAGTTTAGTTTCTTTGTGGTTCTGCTGTGTACATTCCTATTCATACGCTCCTTCTCTGTCAGATTGTATTCTTCATGGTAGTATCCAAGCCTCTGAGCCAGCAGATATTGCACAGCTCTGATTTCAGCAGAACAGGCTAAATAAGATTTTTTTTCTTCTTTCTTCAGTTGTCTCTCTGTTCTCCAGCGGTAACAGAAGGCTGCTATTCTCTGTGTTTTGTTGTTGCATACCTGACAGTTTCTTTCCCCTTGATGAACTGGAGCAAAAGCCTCAAGTTACCGTGGAATAAGCAGTTACCATTTGTCAGCAGAACTGTCGTAAGAGGCCCTATATGCATTTCATGATGACTTAAGCTAATGCTTTTTACCTTGCAACAGGGGCAGATGAATGGTACGGGCTGGACAATTTTGTCAGGTCTGTCGACAGACCAAACCTTGTTAAGCTGCTCTAACTGAGTTATAACTCAGTCATGTGGTAGAGTCCTCAACTCCAGTGCGAGTGTCCAGAGGCATTTGGTTAACAGCAGGTAACTCTTGTTCAAAGAAAATATCTTTTTCTATATGTATGTTGATGCCATAGATTTGGCAGAGGCCTCTTAGTGTCTAATGGACACCTTGAAGCAACACTTCTGTTCTTGGTCCAAGCGTATGTGATGCATCGGAGGTAAAGTGAAGCCACCATGTCCCAGTTCTTCCCATAAAGTTATCATATAAAAAAGGGGGTTGAATTTTATTATTATTATTGTTATTATTATTATTAACCAGGTTGGAGAGAGGATGAAGGCTGACAGTAAGGAAGGAAAGTAACAAAAGTAGAAGCAGTAAAATAATTATACACCTGCCAATTCCTTTCTTTCTTGTTAAAGACTCACCCACTTTTTTGTCTGTGAAAAGTTCATTTAAAGCTGTCTCTTCTGTGCAATAGGAAAAATAACCGTTCATTCAACAGTATAATACAAATCCCAGAATGTTTTCAAATTTCCTTCTTTTGTGTGTTTTAAGATTGACAAGTATATAATTAAGCATAACAAAAAGAAAGAATTTAACAAGATTTAGCACAACTTGGGCAACTTCAGGTAGCAGAGGGAAGGAAAGTCAAGGGCAGATACTAAATGAATTTGTGGATTTACTTCTCAGAGGTGTGCAGACTTGGTTTGAAGTGCTATTTTAAGAATGGAAACAATCACAGAGTTGCACGCACAAAGTATGCTAGAGGCTGCAGCCAGGTGCTGCTTGCCAAGGTCCAGAGTGGACAGTAGGCAGAGGAACCAGCCTGGTGATCCCCATTTATAAAGCCACCCCTTCTACAATGGCAGCAGAAAGCTCCAAACCACTTTTTCTTCCAGGAACATTTCAGCATTTGTCTTTCTCTATCAAAAACATGTTGGAAACGTAGTTTGCTATGTTATAGTCTAGCCTGCGCTCTACACTAATTTCCATCCTTGATGTAGAGAGTGTACTCATCCCATTAGGTCAATATCAAGGTCCAGCTTCAGGTAAATCCAACGGAAAACCTATCCTGTGAACTTTGCTTTAGAGAAGCAAGGAAAAATAAAGAGAATCTCTGCGTCTTCAAATAAGTCACTTGTTTTCCCTTCAGAGCCTGTTCTTCAAATTATCTAATTTTCTACATATGTCTTTTCTTTAAATATCCAGTTTCTTAGATTTTTTTCAGTCATACAAATCCCATTTTTTCCGCATAACTTTGTCAAAACCATTGTGGTTATGCAACCATTTCAGTCAAACTGGTTCGATTTCATAGATATCCATTGATCATTATATTTGTTAAAGAGAGCCTTCCTGAGAAGTATATTAGATCTTTTAGATTTGTGAAGAAGGGATGAAATGCCAAGTCTTTAGCTGGGTATCCATTAACATTGCACAGAATAAGTAATTTTTATATCTCATTTTCATTGTCAGGCACTGACTCCAACTCAGAAACATTTCTTTTAAATTCAGAGGCAAAGACGACCTGCAGAGCTGCATGGTCTTTTCCCCATTCCTTTCTCATACCTTTCACATTGCTGCCCTGCTAACTTTATACCCTTACACGTGTGATGTCCTTTCTATGTACCTCAAGAGTTAGACACCTATTCAATCCTTCTTACAACTGCTGCTACAGAAATTCCTCTGCGTGTAACAGATGCCCGTGTGCTGCCAAGATGAATGGGCTGTAAACACAGAACTGTCATCCCATCCCATCCGCGGGAGTTCTCCACGCGGTGTGACAACATGGCTTCTTGCCAACGCTCAGCCAACGTTATGAAGCCTGTTGCTGTCCATCTTTAGGGTATTTTACTCCCACCACTTTCGCCGTTCTTCCTGGGACTTCAATGATGATGGGGCAGATCTGCTCCCCTCTGGTTCCCCGACTCTGAAGCTGCAGTTGCTTTGGTCTTCGGTAAGACCAAGAAAGCAGCTGTGCCCGTGGTGTAGCTTCATTCCTCACCTATCAAAGGCACTGCACTGAAGAGGCTGGAGGAGAAGCTGGCTCCACTGGCTTTGCACCAGGAATTCTGAATCCAAGCAGCTGCAAATGGATTTGAGGCCTTTTGCTTTTTCCACAAAGACCCTGTTACTGTGCCTGTTACATATAACTGATGTAGGCAGACATCTCTCAATAGGTGCTGGCTTTACCATTTAAACAAGTTGACTTCTTGATTACGACCTTCTAAAATAAGCAGTGTTCAACCATGCTTTATTAAGTTCATTATATCCTGTAACATCCCAGATGTTCCATAAAAAATAACTTAAAAATGACCTAATCAATTCCTCAACACAATTAATGTTTCAGTTGAGGCCAGCCCAAAATATTTCTAACACCTAGAGTTTCCATATGTGAAAAAAAAAAGAAAAGAAAAAAAAAAAAAGGTAAAACTGATCCATGTAGTTACAGCTGCCAAGCACTGGACTAATCAATTCTATCTACAAGGTTCTTAGCTTCAGGACATTCTTTGGCTATGGTTTGTGAAAAAACAGAGATGGGGAAACTTACAGAATTTCCTGTAGGAAAGCCTCACTTGTGGTGAATAAATATCAGCCTCATTGCTTTTTCAATAAGATTTTGGCTGCAAAGTCTCTTGGGCACATTTGATAATGTTGTTATGACCTACTCTTCAGCACCCCAGAAATCATTTCTTTAGGAGAAAAAAAGTGATACTGGAACAAGATGTTTGTTACCTCTGCTAATGCTGAGGTCTTCGTATACTTTGAAATGCCAGATTTTCTCTAAATTAAATGTGCATTGCTTTCTCCAGTTCCAGCTATGAGTTGTAGTCCAGCTGCTTGGGTAATCCAAAATATCATTATTTTATACATAGCTATATTGTTGCAGAGGAATGCACCACAGTTGCCAGGTCTGACTGCTGGTAATTATATCTGAAATGGTAGAATTGAGCCTCAGTCATAACTGATAATTGATCTCATAATCAGTTCCTTAATCAAACAGCATGTCTAGACAAAATTCTTGTTGACTCTTCCCATCAAAAATCTGCATGATTCCCCTCAAAGCTGAACAGTTCTCTGCATCAGTCATTATAATTACAGTTTTATCATCTTTGCGGAGAAATGGGTAACTCGCTGTCCTTGGCAGAGCAAAGGAAACATAACCTGTGGCTTTACAGGCTATGTGTGTCCTATGTATAGTAGCATGTATTCTGAAGAAAGCTCTATACACCAAGAACGACTCATGAAGAACAGTGGTACAAACCAAACTAACGCAGAAGGAAGACCCTTCAGTCTCAGTAGCATTCTTCAATGCCAGTGAAACTATCTGGTTCTCACTGTATTTGAGCCCCAGTGCAGAAAGTGTGGCTCCATGAGGAGGTAGTGGCATAGTTCCTTGTAATTCTGTGGTGGTCAGGACAGTGTCCCACAGGTTAAAAAATGGCAGGCTTGTCAAGAACGGTGAAACTTGCAGAGCTCTTAAACATGCTACCATCATGCCAATAGTATTGTGATATATAATAATAAGAAGCATGGATTAAAACAAATAAGAAGTGTGGAAAAGGAATGAAAAAAACACATACTCACAAACATACAATGGTCATTGTCCGAACTGGTAAACCAAACACTCCCCATGGCAAAACAGTCGTTTTTTGGTAGCTTTTTCAAATTTTCACTTTGTGGACTGAAATGTTCTATGTTCAGTGGATCCAAAAGGCTATTATTATCACTTGTTATTATTATTGTTCTAAAAACAATATGTTAAGGCATTTCCCAGAACAAGGATAGGGTAAAATCCATTGTGTTGCCTGCTTTGCCCATGAGAATTTTGACATGTGTTCCTTTTAACAATTGTTATGGTATGGAGCAGAATTTTGAGCTAAATTGCCTTTTCACACCTCCATGTAAAGCCATCCTGAATCTCACAATGTCTTTGGAAATGTAGTGGGTAAAAATGAAATAGGCTTTTCAGCCTACTTATTGCAAATTAAATCTTTTGAAGTTCCCACTCACATTAATTATAGTCCAATGGTGGCTGTGGGTGACTGGTGTATATCTTGTGAAATAGTGTTGACTGGTGTGGGCTGAAGCTGGGAGGTGGGGTAAGGGAAAGGTCTAACAAGGAAGAACATCTATGATTTGGAACTGTGGGATGTAGGCCTCATGGAAAAATAGATGGGCACTGAAGCTAGAGGCTAAGGGACAAGTATCTGATGGGAGATGCAGAAGATCTGAGAGGGTCTTGGGCTGCGGTATAAAAAGCATACGAAGAGATAAAGTGGGGAGACATGAAGGCAGAAGATACTGTAAATTTTGAGAGGAAGAAAAGTAGGGCAAGGACTTAAAAGGATAGTGCCTGGAAGGGCTGGAGTACCGAAATATTACTGGAAATAGGGTTTAAAAAGAAAGGGAAAGCAACCTGGTGAGCAAGGACCATGGGACTAGGATGCTTGAAGAGCAAGCAATTGTCCTGACCAGGTACCAGAGGAGTGGAACAGGGATGAGAAGGCAGAGAGCGGGAAAACAATTACAAAGATGGAGATAGAACAGGTGAGACAGTGTGTGGGAGAGAGGGACTCTACCAGCTGAGTAGGAATTGGTGGGGGCCAGAAGGGGGAAATGTTGGCTGGAAGAGTTTGTGGTTCTGTGACTCACTTCCCTTCACAGCCCTTAAGGCTAGGAAGCAAATGCAGGATTTTTCATTCAAAATGTAACTACTTTTTTTTTTCCTCCCAAATTGAAATAACGCATACATGTATATATGTATATATATGTACATGTACTTGCCTCCCAGAGAATGGAATTTCTGAAATGTTATAGTCATCTGGTGCTTCACCTGCTCAGCTGGCAGGAAAGGTTGAATCTGGCATTTCCCAAATTTTGCAGCCTGGTGGTCTTGAATGTTGGTTTTATGCAGGTACACACGAGTGTGAGTGTTCCTAGTTATAAGCCCAAATACATGTCAGAGCATATATCAATGCCAAAGTGCTGTGTATCAGCAGAAACATACTGATTTGTGTCCGTATCTTATCTGTGCATGGTTTCACATTAGAATGAAGTAAGGTCTAGGAATTTTTCTGGTGGAAAAAAATTACAGGACATGGGATTTTTCTGTAAGGAGTGGTAAGCATGTTAGCTATGATACGGATACTGTATTTAGTTCCTTATATTGTCATCTGTTTCTTAATCACTAGTCTCCAAATAGACTGAGATATCTTGTCTTGGCAATCATCAGGTCTGTTACTGGTCTGTGAAAATATTTAAACTTGAGAAATTCCTGTAGTTCTTATTTCATAAACTGGGAGATGGATTACTATATTTGTAGACTTTTGAGAAATCAGTGTTCTAGCAAGAACTAATGGCTTTTAAAATACACGCTTCTACCACAAGCCATTCTTATAAAAACATCAAAATAAAAGGCTTTCTTTAGCCATTGTGGTAAACAGATTGCATGTGATTATGGGAAGGGGTGAGTTTTATTACTGTTTCTACATCCAAAATCCTGATTGGATTTGTATCATCTAGGTTATTGCTTTCTGGATATTTCTGTAGCTCTTTTACCCAGGATCTTGGCCAACATAGTAGGTTAGACATTAGACGTTCATTTTCCAGTACCCTTGGCTTCAGCAAGATTTATTTTAGCAGGAGCTTCACTACCATTTTCTTTCCAGACATGGAAACCTCCCCCTCCCAGCAACAACTTAACCACACAGAGTGGTGAAAAGATGAAATTCCAAAAGGAAATTAGTTGGGCAGGAATCCATGGGACAGGTGGTAGGATGAAGCTGGGTAACGAATTTGGACGTTGCTAAAGCTGAAACTGAGTTGGATAGTCCTGCCTCAGGAAAAGAGAAGAATTTATTATATCATAGCCTGGCAGTAGACTTTTTGAGCAACATATATATTAAAAAGAGGTGTATTGCCACTCTGCTAGAATTCCACTACCAATATTCCCTTCCTTCCCAAGTCATACTTCACATTGATGATATTTTAGCAGTGTGTTATCTAACAGCCATGTGAAAGGGAGGAATAAACATTTTAGTAAGATTTGTTGCCTCTCCTTGGCTTCCTCACTATATTGCCAGGAAGTGCAGATTGTGTTTGCAGTGTTGTTTTTGTGAGACTATTCCTGTAGAAGCTGAGCTGAACTCTTTCCATAGACTCCTGTGCATAGCCATCGGGCATTACATATTAGGAACCATCTTTGAACAAAGCATATTAAAAGTAATAACTTAAACTGTAACATAGTGTGTGGGTAGCAGTAGTACCTCAGCTATGAAATATATTTTGCATCTTTTTGTTATTGCTAATAGTTTGTGAAAGTATCAGTGGTTTTACATTTATTTGAAATCATTTGCAATCAGAACAGATATCTGTGAATCATATTCTTTTTCTGAATATCTGAAATTGAAATTAATTCCCTAGCTTAGTGATGATTTGGTGTACAAGTCAGTTCCTGGTCAGAATAAGTGCCATTCCTAGATTCAAAGCATATGGTACAAATTCTCATGTGAACAAATACAGAATTGGATTTCTTTGACCAGTTGCCAATATTTGTTTAAAATGAATGATATTCATGAACTTTCTTGCCACAAAGCGCATTCACTGCAACAGGGGTATATGGCCTGGGATTGATCCATCCTCCCCCTTTATGGCATCAGGCTTTCTATAATATGAAGCAGACTGGGAACCACTGTGCTACAATGTTAGTTGGAAATAAGCACAAGCTAAGTGAATTAATTAAAAACATTAAACAAACATTTACACAAAATCTTCTGCAGTATTTGCCTACCTCTTTTTTGAACCACTGACCTAGAAGGAAATGCTCCAGGCCAAATGGGACTTGAAGCCATCTACATCATTGTTCTTGTACTAATAACCTTGTGGATTTTTTACTTTCAGAGCATTTTATTGTTTTTCGCACACTACCTGGAGCTTTCTGAACTCATGATGGTTGCCATTATTCTATATTCCTCTATAAGAAATGCTCATCTGCTTTTCTGGTAATGTTGCAATGTTTTCCATAATATTTCCCTATATCCTATATTCCATACGTTGTATTAGAAATGAATGATATAATCATAAGCAGTAAAACTTATTGTCATTCATTTGTGTGAATAGCAACTATTCTGTGCTTGGAACTGCACAAAAAATGCTAATAATCACTTGTAAAAACCAGATATTGGGTGCTGTTAGTCTCCTTTGTGACAGAAGACATCTTCATTTGCATTTGTATCTTCCTGCTTTGCTGCCTGCACAAAGAGAAGTGCAGATGCTATGATTACTGCAACTTGCAGTCAGTCCTACTGGAGGGTTGGAGGCTTCTCAGAGCCCCTTTGTGACAAATGGTTTTTGAAGCCAGGAGGCCACTCTGAGCTCACTAGGAGCAGATACTTGCTTGTTCGTGCAAGACTCTTCAGCTTTGTCTTCCTTCTAGGCCGTGGTGCTCTCCTTGGTTATCGCATGAACATGATGCCAGCAGCTTGAAGACCAAAATAGCTGAAGCATCATCTTTCCAGGAAATGTTGAGCTTAGGCCAACCTGAAAGCATTATGGAGCCAGGTACCAAGAAGGTTGAGGCAGTCTGTCTGGCAGACCCATGGGTGGATGCTTTGGGCCAGATCATCTATTTATGGGAGCCGGGAGTGAATACAAGGACAGGTTTCCCTGATTCCTTATGTAAGGAATGTTCCTGCATCCTCCCTATTCTATGTAAGGGTTTGGGTACAAATACCAGCTAGAACACCAGTTGGAGGGAGCAGACATTTTTCTGAGAACATTCATTTCTCTGTTCTTCTCCACTAATCTTTGCCTAGTCACAATAAACATTTGTCAGCAATTTCTTTGGAGAAATAAACAACCTGCAGCACCGTGCTAAGGGCAGATGTGGAAACATAGGAAAGGAATAGGGAGAGAGATCAACCTTTGCTGTATCACAGCCTTATGCACGTTTTCCACTGAGATATTAGAGAAATGGATTCTTTTCTTCCCCCCTCCATAGAAAATGTTGAAACATTTCTGAGACCTAGCATTTATTATGTTTCTAGAAAACATTCACTTAAGGGCCACTTATTTTCTACAGACTTGCATAAAGCTTTCCATAATGGGTAGAAGTTGATACTTACTTTGGGACACATTAGACACTCTTTCTGCCGGCTTGTATTTGGACCCATTTTGTGAATCAGAAAGCAATGGTATTTGCAGCAGGGAGAATTAAAAAGAGAATGTATTTTAAATCAGAAGGAAATTACTTTTCAGACAGATTCAGTCTTGGACATCCTGCCTCTGGCCTGTGACTGGAAATATTTTGCAATTATGTCTTTTTCCTTAATACAGGTTTGGTAACATTAGTGGATATAAAGCATGCTGGTTTTAGTGTTGAAGGACAGTTAGTAAAGATAGCCAAGGTGTTATGTATCTCACTAACATCCAAGTATAAGACACCAACTTTCTTTAACTATAACTTCAAGTGGTATTGAGGGAAAAAACTTGTACACTTATGGACTTTTATTTGTACTCCAATAGTCTTGTGCAAAGACAAACTGTTATAGCACTGTTGTCCTTGTTTCAAAGGACAGCATATCACAGAATGGCTGGAGAAGCAAGATACCTCCAGAGGTCATCTACTCCAACACAGCTGCACACAGCATAGGGCCAAATAGAGCAGGTTGCTCACTGATATGTCCAGTTTGGCTTTGAATATGTTCAAGGATGGAGACTCCACAACCTCTCTGGGTTACCTCTTCCAGTGTTTGATTGTCCTCACAGTGAAAAAAAAAATTTTTTCTTATATTTAAATGGACTTCCTTGTATTTCAGTTTTTGTCCATTGTCTCTTGTCCTGTCAATAAGCATTGCTGAGAAGAGGTGGCTCCGTCTTCTTTGCTGTCCCCACTCGCCTTGAGGTATTTATACACTTGGATAAAGTTCTCTCTTGAGCCTTTCTTCTCCAGGCTGAACAGTCCCAGGTCTCTTAGCTTCTCTTTTATGTCAGGTGCTTCAATTCCTAATTATCTTTGTGGAGTTTTTTGGTCCATGTCTCTCTTACAGCCCTGAACTGCGCCTAACACTTCAGATATGTCTTGCCAGTGCTGAGCAGAGGGGAAGGGTCTACTCCCTTGACCTGTTGGTGCAGCTTACCCTAAAGCAGGCTAGGATGGTTTTGGTGATGTATACTTAAAAGCTGTCGAGAGCAATGTTTGAACCCCTCACATAAATGCTATTTGATAGTCTGTGAGGATGCATGCATGAACTGTGCTCAATTCCTCCTACACAAGGCATTCCTGTTGTCTAGTGAACTTTCATGAGCGTTGTCGCTGCGGTAATATTTAGCATCACTAAGGATTAAGTGTCTGTTCCTGGGGAACAACTGGACAAGAAGTTTATAGGCAGAACTGTTTGCATTTACTGGGAAAAACTCTGCAGGGTCTGATTTTGTGGAATGCTAGAGCAGACAGTAAGGTAAGGTGTCCATATGATACTTTGTGGTGGACACTCTGGAATATGTTACAGCAGAGAGTACCTGGTAGCATTGTTCACTGAATTTCACTGAATTTTTTTAGAGTTGGAAGGGACCATAGAGATCATCTAGTCCAACTCCCCTGCTGAAGCAGTTGTTCACAACAAAAGAAATCTCTGTGCATATGTCTGCACATGTGCAAGCACGCTCTGGGAAGGGTAAGGAACTACTCCATAAGGGAATTCTCCAGAAAGTTAGTTTTACACTCATCTCTGGTGGGTTTTCCTCAGTGTCTGTACTGCAATGCTATTGTCTGGCAAAGCCTAAACTCTCATCAGCTGTCTCCACAACTCCAGGTCTGCATGCAGCCTGCGTGATCTCCTTAGCAAGGCACCCTGCTGCTTGTCAGGGCAAAACCCACTGCCAAAATTCCTTCCACCAAGTCTCATACCCTGCCTCTGCCTTTTTTTTTCCTTCTTGCTCCCTGTCCCGAAATCTGACTTGCATTAACAGCTGGAAGAGTTCATCTTCTAGAGTAGGATCTGTGTCTTTCCACCAGCAGTTTAATTTACTGTGCTGGCAAGCTGAGAGCACTTGCACACAAGGCCTTGGGAAGAACAGGCATATTCTCCCACAGCCTGCCACGAATGAATTCATAGAGTGGTACACAAAGTAATGCAGCATGACGAACCACCAGCCAACCTGCTGAAACCCTCCCTGGTGTAAGACTAATCCAGCAGCAGGACTTCACTCTAGTCCTACTTTACCTGGGCCAGATAAGTCCCAAGCCATTGTACAGTTAAAGTATATTTACAGGTAAAGCTGTGGAATGAGTCTTGGGGACCGGAGTCTGGTCTGAGGACCTGGATTGGTGTAGACAAGTATGAGCATTTCCTCAGCAAAGTTCAACCTGTTCCTGCGTCCTCCCTATTGTGCTTTGCCTGCTCATCTTGGGGAAGAGAGGTCAGGAGTTTGTGCCAGGTGGTTTTACCT
Organism: Scolopax mira; assembly: GCA_004320125.1. Classification (NCBI taxonomy): domain Eukaryota; kingdom Metazoa; phylum Chordata; class Aves; order Charadriiformes; family Scolopacidae; genus Scolopax; species Scolopax mira. The sequence continues at coordinate 140,012 of BJBW01004071.1, read as the reverse complement.
TCAATCCCAGCAGGATAGTCCTTTCATTGATGGTGGAGGGCAGTCAGCAAGTATTTCTGCCATCATCCTCATCGCTGGGTGGATGGCTTTCAGCCCAAGTCAGAGTACAGCATTAACCTTTAACCCATACTGCCAGTCCTGCAAGCGAGTGAACAATACAGGATGTGCTTGCAGTGCTGTGATAAAATTATGGCTAGTGGAATAGTCCAAAGAGTGCTTCTTGTTCCGTTTTTTGTCATGTTTGGATTAACTCAAGGTTTCCTCCATCCTAATATAAAGAATATGCGAAGTATATATTAGCATAGAACCTCCATAACATTAAAGTATATGGGTGTTAGTCCACAATGTTCAGCCACCCACATGTATGCACTCACAAAACTATTTGGCCTTTGGATGAGGATTAACAATTTTTCACATTTTGATACTTGCAAATATTGAGATGAACAAAAAAATTAAGAACAAAAACCAGTTGTAAGAGTACCATGGCATCACCAATCTAAACATGAATGCAACAAATGTTCCCAAGTAGTTTTTGTGTGTTTCTTAGCCAGGATTAGTTCAGACAACCTGGATGGGCTATATAAGCCTCTTGATAGCAGATGTGCCATGAATGAAGAGCAGAACACTAGTGAAAGACCAACAAACTGCCTCTTTAAACAGCTTTCAGCTGGCGGATCTTTGCAATCTTCTTAAATCCATTTAAGTGATTTAATTTTTTATTTTTTTTTTAGAAGAACAACCCCTTAATTTTCATCTGTCTGAAGATCAGGTTCAGTGAAGGATGAGAGCCACTCTAAGTTTATGCTGGTTGCCATGGGGCTGGCACCACCACTAGGAACATCTGAGCTGCTCTAAGTTATGCTGGGACAGCAGAACCCCACTTCTGCTCTCCTATGCCTTGACTGTGGTGCAGTGGGGGGTAGGTGGAATAAAGTTACATTCAGGGGGGGTTTTCAGCTGTAACTTTAAGCTAACCAGTGTTATCATGGCTGAGGATCAGTCCCAACACGTTTTATCTTCTGGGTCAGCTGAGTAGAATGCAGTTTACAGGATGTGGCTTGTTAGTAATTTAAAATTGGACATCCTGTTTGCTTTGTATGGATGTCAGTCTGTGGTAGCACTTAAAAGCAAAAATTTCTCAGGGGTCCCTGGCCAAACTGTCTTCTGTCCCCTCTGCCCATGCACTTCATTGCTTTGAGTGGAACTGTGCCAGATTACATCAGCTGAGAATCAGACCCAGGCTTTCCAATGAGGAAAAAAGAAGTAAAAATGGCAGTCAGTCCTGCTAAAATGAAGTTAAATATAAATTCCGTCTCTTTCTCACACATACAAACCTGCTGAAAGCACATATGAGAAGTTCCTTTCATACCATCTGGTAGGGAATAAAAATCACCCGGACCCATTCATTGTCTCTGTTAGAAGATCTCCTTTCTTGGGTAAGCACACCAAACATGTGTTTACCTTTCTGTCACCTGTGCCAGGATTGTGCCCAGGAAACAAACATGGCTGTGGAGACCTGTAGCGTGGTGGTTCTCTTGTGTCACTTTTTTTGTCCGTGTGCATGGTTCTTTGGTTTTGAAGGGTCAGATGCTCTGGGTGGCTATCAGGTAACCCCTACATAGCAGAAACTTCAACAAAGTGTGGGGACACTTGGTTGATGTTTTCTGTCACTAACCAAAAGAAAGACAAAAGAGGTCTTCAAAAAGCCAGTGACACTGTCAGAAAACCAAGAGGCAGTTTGTGGTATCTTGAAAAACCTGCATTTGAGAGAGTGTGGGGTTCTCTTTGTCTAGAGAACTGTTGAACAGAATGAAAAACTCATTTGTATGCTTTAGAGGTGCAGTATCATTGGATGGTATTTTGTGCAACAAGCTGGTGGCTCACACTACCACTGACTGTTCGTACTAGTTTTTCAATGTCATGCATGACTCATGCAATAAAAGATCATTAAATGGACTTGCTAAAAATCCATTGGTAAATGAGGTATTTTGCATGTTAGATGCAGGATCATTGTCTGACTGCTGTCCCAGTTGAAGGTGCAGACCAACTGCAATGTCACTTCTGAGTGCTAACTGCTAAATACCATACCAAACATAATACCATACATTTAGTACTCACAGAAAGGCTTTTGAAACCTATGCAATGAAACTAGTAGCTGTTTCTTTCTTTTTGGCTCACATCTGTCCCCCGTTTTCTTCTCTTCACCTTTTCCCCATATTGTATTGCATTATTATTTTTTTTTTTCTGACTGCTTATGTTTTCCCATTCTAACCACGTCTTCATGTTTCACTCTGTCTTGTGCAGTGAAGTTTCTCTTTAGCCTCTGCACAGAGCTGGCAAGGGGACAGCCTAATGCAGTGAGCTGTCTGGGGTAGGAAATGTCCGACTGCAAGGATCAAAGTTCTTCTTCAAAGAGACAGAAAGTCAATGTTGTGTAATGTCTGAGTTCCTGGTGACCTCCTCTGCAGTGAAATGGGAAGAAGGATGAGCTCGTGATTATGAGGCTAGTCTAGGGATCTGGTGACCTGGTTCAAGTCTCCTCTCTGCTGCATGCTTCCTCTGTGAGTCTCAACAAGTCCCTCACAGCCTACTGGTTTTTAGGACATCTATGCAGATGCTGGACTTTTCACAAATGTATGACAAATGTTGAAAGATTGACAAGGAATCATCTGCCTTCTTTAGCCCCAAAATATTCTTCAACTGGTGTAGGTTTTCTTCTCCCAGGGCCTCCATTCCATTCTGCAATACAAATGCTGATTTCTTGCCTTGTAGATGAGACAAAAACACTATTGGTGGTGGAGCTGTGCAGACAGTGTTGCACTATATGGGTGCCATAAGGAGAGATATTCTGCTATATTTGGCTCTAGGGTATGGAGACACTCACGCATAGTTTATTTAAGGCCCAGTCTCACGAGCCCCCTCTGAAATAAATGAATGGCCCTTGTATGTGAAAATTAGCATTATGTATATTTGTTTAAAATGAGTGGATTCTTTTTTAGTGATGAGAAAAAGAATATATATTAAAATACCCAGGCACAAACACTTTTTAATATTTTTTTTGGCACCAGCGGGCTCCTTTTCAGTTGATTTTGTCAGCCACATTTCCTTTCTGAACAGAGGTTACATACAACAATTGGATGAACAATTGTAGAAAACTCTCAGGGGGGCATTCTTGAAGCCAAGCCTGCATGAGATCATGTTATGAGTGTGGCTTGGCTGTGCTTTTATTCAGTAGGTGATCTCATTCATTTAAAGTACTAATCATTTTAACAGGGAATAACTGCAGCTATCCAAAAGTATAGCAAAAAAGTGATCTCGCAAGATTTCCTGTGAGTTTTGCACAGAAATATCCATTTCTGTGCTAGCTGATTGGACACAAACTGGATACTGCTGGTTAGACAAATTAATAAAGTAAGTTAATACAAGCAAATAAGATTATTCACTACAGTGACGGCTTTACCAGGTTTATTGCTTTTGTCTAAATATGCACTTTATAGGCTGCTTTTAGATTGTTAGCTTTTGGGAAAGAGAACATGTAAACATCTGCATTTCTACAATTTCTATCTCACTGGGGGTCTTGCTGGGGCCTCTGGATACTATCATGATATAAATATTAAATACAATCTAACAGATTAAATATCCTGGGACAGGTTAGCCTATGATTACCCCTGAAATGCCTACAGAGCATTTCCTCCAGTGTTCCTCAATAATGAAGAAATCCCTGGCTGGACCAATTATTTGCAAGTTCAAGAGGCAGTACAGGCTCCTGGCTAGAAAACTTACTTGGGCACAATCAGCTGAAAACTTTGAACCGTCTCTCAGAGCAAAAAATAAAAATGTTTACAGCCAGAAATAACAAGGCTGGGAAGTTAAATTAGAAGCAGGGACTAAGAAAGGCTTTGCCTAATTCTGGTTTCAATCAGTGACTGCAGCAGTCATCAGGAGCAGGCGCTGCTGTGGGCTTGAGAATAATTACTTTATTTTAAGTAGACAGAAGTTGTTGGCTAGACCCAATTGCTGACAATCAGCCTCCCCTAAACACCCCACATGGGGCCAAATCCTGAAATCCTCCTGTGGTTTTTATCCAAGCTCATTCTCACTGCAGTCAAAACTTGAGCAGACACAGCCTCAGTATTTGGCCTGCACCTATTGCAGGATCTTTTGGTCTCTTAAAACCACCATAGAAAAATAAATACCAGTGCCCAGGTTTCATTTTCAAGTCTCAAACTCCTCTGTGTTGTTGGCTTGGTTTTTCTGCAGTGAGTTGGGAGTGGGATATAAATTACAGGTCTCTCCACTGTTACCTTCTTGCATCTCTTGGGCTCACGTTTCAACAGATCACCAGCCTTGACCTTGTGTAGCAGAGACAACATATTGTACATGAGCTTGATCCTGCCAGGGATTGGAGCAGCTTGGGAATATACAAGGTCCCCTTCTCTGAAAGCAGCAAAATTAGATGTCACTTGGCTTCTTGGAAGCTTCTTGGAAGAAGAGACCATGTTAGCTTCCCTTGGGCAGTCTTCCCAGTCTGGCTTTCCCAGTGCTCAGGACCAAAGCCTCCAGAGAAGCACCACAATATAAATGTTTAAATATATGATTCTTAAAACCAACAGGGAGGTGAACAACTGAAAGGGGAAGCGGCCTCAGAAGAGAGAGGCCAACAAATGCATGCACACACCCATTAGAGTACAATGGACAGAAAACCAATGCAAGAAAAGTTGAAACTGCTGCCGTCCCTCAAGAGGAAAGATTGTATGACTGGTGTGATTCAGCCTGAGGCCATTAAGCCATAGCATGGAGAAGAGTCAGTGTTGTGATTTGGGGCACTAGACTGAAAGGTTTGAGTTGATCAGCTTTTGTTTCCCCGCTTTCTGATAATTTTGTCCTCTATTAGGGCACCTTATCTCAATGTGCCTCAAGTTGCCCTTTGTTTAGATGCATCTGTAGGGAGGCTATTTTTTACTGTAGCGGCTGTTGCTCCGAGATGCCAGTGAAACATGAATAATCTCTGTCATGTGGTGCTTAATGTCTCCAAGTAACTCAGTGGAAATGATTGATTTTTTTTTTCTTAAATAATGACTTCTTAGCAAACACAGAATGAATCTGAATTTCCAATTCCCACCTGATTGCTCGATGTTATTTCAATAATTTGCATCTGAGCTTCATTAGGTATCTCAGTGTGATATCTGGCCTGAACAGCAGTCAAGAAGATCTCAGGTTTGTACAGAAACTAGAAGAATTTTCAGACTAACTTTAATTTGAAACAATTTGGTTTCTCTTCCCATTAGATTGGATTAGGTAATTTAGAGAAAGTAGTAATGTGTTGTTATGCACAAATTTATCCTAGTGAAACTTTCTTGCTGCTCTGAATGTGACCTTCCACAATGATAAGGTGTCTGCCTGTCTAGATACAAGGAAAGCCCTTGATACAAATAGATACAAATTTCATTGTTAAAGCTGCTTTTTCCAAGTCCCCCACAAATGATATCTGCTGTATTTTGAGCTATATATATATGACTCTAAGATACGTCCATGGATTTAGGAGCCTGAGCATAATGGGACTGTATTGGGCTGTAGCTAAAGGAGTTTTTAACAGGAAAATAAACTGAGCTGTTGGAACAAGTATTAGGGGATCTTTTAAAGGCAGAGCTGTAACTGCTGGCATTACTCCAAATGATTCCAGCATGAGTTCCTAATGTGCTTTTTCAAAGGACTAATAATTAAAAACTGGTTTTGTTTTCCCCCCCACACACTCATCAGTTTGTCATGGTAAATGCCAGTATTGTAGGGCAAATTTATTTGCTTGCCACATCAGTAGCCAGAAAAGCTGTTTTTTCCACTGCCACCCCTCTTTTTGCACCAATCTAACCTGCACCTATGGCTGTGGTAGAAGGGGTTTGGCCCCATTCAGTAGAACTGGCTTTTAAGATCCCAGGCCACACATAATTACGCTGTTCCATGTGGCCTCTGACGAGGTGCCCTCCTCCCATGTCCCAGAACAGTTGGCACCACCACCTCCTTCCCAGCTTCTTTAGTGCCAGAAAAGATGTTCTCAGGAGGAACACATAGTACATGAGGTCTGGACTGAGACAACAGGTTAGGTCCGAAGTACTGCTGCTCTGGCTCCACGCAGCCACTTCTGCAAGTGCTGGGTGGCTCCTAAAGCATCCCAAATAAGAGAGATCGAGAGAGAAGTCTGTTTGGTTTAACTTTTGCTTTGGAAATGTGACCCTGAATAATTTCTGTCACTGCTAGCCTCAGAGCTTGATGTGTACTCCTTGCACCTTTATACCACAAAATGAATGACATCACTAGAGTTTGGATAATGTATTTAAATTAGGTTGGTAAATCAAGGGAAATGGACAAATGTAAAGAAGGTATGCATGCTCTGAGTACTGCACCGTGTGTTCAGAGTAATTCCTCTGAATGCCTCCTAAAGTATTAGCACCAAGGAAAGAATAATAATTAAGTAAACTATTAATAACTCAGGGACACTCCCTGTCTCAAACGTACTTTAATCTTGTAAGTGTAAGGTCAAAGCTTAAGAGTGAAATGACTTATTAAAAATGAATGCTACAGAGAACCCCTGTCCCTTGCCACTACTCCAGCTGTGTTTGAAAGGTAGTACTTATTTTCTTTAATAACAGAACTTGAAAGGAACATAATTAAATAAAAAGCTATGGAAATACATAGAATATCAGGGTCTAGCTTGAATAGTTACCATCACTTTCAGTGAGCTTTCCATCATGCCAGAGGTGACTTTTGTAAACAAATATTTGGATTATTTTAGAGAGAGAGGAAAATTATGATTCCACTAGTAATATCTTTAATCATTCAGCCAATATAAAAAAATACTCTTTTTGAACACGCAAGCCTCCTTTTGAGGATGTCACGCAAAACAGGGAAGCAAGGAAACAAGAACTGATTTTCTCTAACCCTTATTTTAAATGTTTTACCTTGAAGAAATGTAATCAATGATTTTTTTTTCAGCCTTTTAAAATATTAATTTTATATATTCCTCTCTGTGGCTTTGAACTGACCTTTAGAGTCTAGAAAGCAAAACTGAGTGTGTAGCTGATTTGTTTTCACTATATTTTGCATTCACAAGTCCCCTGTCATCTTTCTGCTTAAAAAAACACCTTGAATTCATCTCACCTAACTCCAGGCTTCTAATCAAAATCAAGGTTCCTGAGTTCAAAGTATAGTTGGTTTATTTGCCTTTTATTGTCAATTGTCACAGATAGGCACTTTCTGAGTGTAATCTTAATGCACTTAAGTGCCCCCTGGAGGGGTCCTGTCTCTGTCTTTACAACAGAGAGTACCTAGGGTGACATTGTGCCTAGGCTGTTGTGTCTCATTTATGAACCTAAAATTAGACAGAATTAGTCTAGACCTGAGAGGCTTTATAGTTTAATTGGCTATTCCACAGTGTATTGCTTGCTGGCATGGAAGTATTTTCATTTTTTTTTTTTTTTTTAAATAGGGTGTATGAATGTGTGTATGTGCTTATGTATCTAAAATATAACTGAAGGATATTTGGATGCAGAAATGGAATTGAAAGGACAGGTATCCCCCTGAGCCTGCCTCAGCATAGCAGAATGACTAGAGGGTCTGCTGGGATCCCCCTTGACAGGGCAGCCTGCTGTCTTCTTCCTCCAATAACATCTTTTGCCCTGTAGCATCTTCTCACCTTCAGTCACTTGCATTTGCTTTGCAAAGGATAAAGCACTTGCCAGCCACACAAACTAATAAAAAACATTAGTTCTCGCTTTTCTTTCACTTCTCTAACACATAAATTACCAAAAATCCCATGAAAACCCTAGACTGCAGAAATGTGTTTTTTTGTAGAGTAGCTTAAACTCCTGCAAGAGTTCATCTGCCATCCTTTACACTATGGTTTTAAATCACTTGCCTAGAAAAAGTCAATTTATTGACCAGCCTATGTTCATTTCCATGTAGAGAAAGTATGGATTAGCTAGTCTAATCCATCTCTGCACTCTTAGTGATATTGGCACAGTTGCTTAAGAGATGCTTCTATTAAGGCATCCCAGTCCTAGGTGGATTGCATCCCCTGTGGCCCTGGCTTGGGGAGATTTGCTCTTGCCATGAGAAAGAGGGAGAAACAATGTTTTATTGCTTTCACCTTTGAAGAGGAAGTCTTCATCTGGACCAAGAATCTAGTGCACTGTGACTGCTTGGAGTCCTGCCCTTCTGTTGTCCACACAGAGGATCTGGCTGGGGCAACCCATGTACCCTCCGCCTGCGTTCTCTCCTGAAGAACCCAAATCATGGGGTGCTGGTGCAAACCCCAGATTCACTGATAGTGGTGCAGGCTGTGGTTATGCCAAGCATCTAAACAAATAAACAACTAATTCCACTGAAAGTAATCAAAGAGAGAGATGATGAATGATGCTAGTTTTACCTAGTTTGTTAGCTCGGACAGCATAACTGATGACTTAAACAACCGCAAGAATGTCCTCATAAACTAAGCATCCTTACTTCTCCTGAAATTTGCATAGGGAAAAATTATGATTGTTTCTGTATGGAAATGCTTGGAAAGCAGTGCACAACTTAAACAGCAAGAACTCTCCTAGCACCTGTATTATTGGTTTTGGACTTCTTAGCTGTGAGATGTACATCTTCTGTATAGCAAATACAAAATTTCTGGAAATAGGTCTCCTTTTCTTGGCTCATTTCCTGAACACATAGAAATGGCCCCTCCAAATGTAGAAAACTATTGGCCAAGGTACATGGAAAAATAAGCTCCTTAAAACTTTACTTAGACCTTTCAATGTATTCTTATATATTATTATTGGGAAAAGAACAGAATAGAAAACTAGATAGATTACATTAGATATTTAAGCACTTTTTAAAAATAATTTGCTTTATTTGTTAATGAACAGTTAATAACTATTTAATACTGAACACAGATTTTTCAAACGTTATTATTTAGGTTAGATTTCAAAATCATATATTTAGGTTTATAATTGGCAGTTAGGAGCCTAAATATAGTTTAAAAAATATTGGCATTTATTTCCTTCATGCCTGTGTCACTTTGCAAGCTGAAGGCACTGTATATCTGTATATATCCAGCTTGGTTTATCATACTCTGTTTTAACTATAGTGGGTCCAGGGTTAGAATTTCAGATATCAAAGCTCTCAAGGTCTGGGAAAATTCATATTCTGAAATGAAATTAACTGTGTAGTTTAGATTCCTTTCCAGCAATGACATGTGACATACCAGTGTGGAGTTTCTGTATATGCTCAGCATTGACCTTACTCTGGTCCTACTGGAACATAATCTTTGCTTAGAGACGTTTTCAGAAATCCCCCCTCAGCTTATTTTACAGGGCATCCAACATGCTGGGAAGGTCTTCTCTCAGCATTGTTTTAATGTTGCTCAAATTCTGTAGGAACACATAGAAAAGTGTGGAAGCATTCTCCAAAGCAATGCATTACACTCTCCTATGGTCTGCTAGGGGAACCTTGACATGATACATATCAGGGTTACGCACATCTAGGTAATTTTTTGCATTGCTACTTTGCTGTCATGGTCCTAAGGGCACCACCAGTGCTGACCATCCTCACCCAGCCCCCCTGGGGCTCCCCTCAACCTGTCAATGGCAAAGGATCTCACTTCAGCCCTTTGGGGCCATGAGTACCTGCCCAAGGAATGCCACAGCAGCGCTGTTCTTGATCTCCCTGCAGCCATGCCCTGCCCTGCCGTTGGGCTCATTAATCCATGCCCATCCATGGGCCAAGATCCCAGCCTGTCCCCATCCCCAGGGAGGTGACTGGTGGTCTGTGCTCTTGGCTGAACCTGGCTACGATCTCCGCGTCTGCTCCACTCCCTTGCTGGAGTACTGTGGGGCTGGGACCTTGCAATCATGTTGGGACAGCATTGTAATTCATAACAAGCATTTAACTTTCTGCTCCTGGTACAGACTCGGCACCGACATGCAATGAATCTCCTGGTGTTTGTCTTCTGTACTTATCGTTTGTTTTTATCATAATGCTCATCGATCCAGGAAGGCTTAGTGTCTTTCATGATTCACCAGCTTGTTAAGGCTTAAGTTGTTTGGAGTAGGTTTTCTTCTGTTTATTATTCTCATCTTGTGATATTTAGTGCAGCTCACAACATATTAGCCTATGATTTTGGAAAATTTAAACCACCAGCTAGACTAGAGTACATCTGATGGACTGGATGAGTGGGCTAAAAATAATCCCTGGTGTATTTTTGTTACCTCCTTTGGAGTAAGATTAAAATGGAATTTGACCCATAGAGACATTTTTCCTGCATTTGCAGTAGCAATATTATCCTTTTAGTGAATCAATAATGAAAATATATGCTACTCATGCATGAGTTATCTCCATGAAGGCATTTGCTGTGTAAGTCTTTACATTAAGATGTCTTCAAAAAGTAGTCCATATCAATAATTTATTCTTCACCATATGAGACAGACCATCAGAGCATTTTATTCCAGTACACTATTGCGTTATCAACATACTCCACAGAAGTTGTCCTTGCTGACAAGGGAGACTGTTCCCTGGTCTCCTTGTTGTATCACAACTTATCATCATAACATTGTCAAGAGGTATAGTTTGATCCTAATGCAAATCAGACTTTCATTTCAGACAAGTGCTCAGAAGGAATACTTACTGTGTGAAGTTTCTCTATAGCAGACAAATTGATTGAATGTAGAGTTAGCAGGGGATAAATAAAGTAACATTTTGAATTTTAGAAATTTAAGGAGATTCCCTAATCTGTTTATTCAGCCCTGAGAGATTAGTAGTTTATTCCACTGTTTATTACTGTGGAGAGCTTTTCCTGTGCATTCAGAACATCAGCTAGCAAATTTTACACAGGTCTTTTGTGTGATTCTGTTTGAGTAGGAGATAACACCTCAACATCTTCATGTAAATTACTTGTTTCAGTGTCATTTCATTGTTCTTTATCTGAAATAGTGAAGGGGCGTGAGGGTGGGGAGCATAGAACATGCCATAATCCATTTGGTTTTGAAAGTTGTGTAAATCTTTAGCATTACAATACCCTTATGGTTCAGATTAATGGCTCAAGATGGTCAAAAAATCATTCACTATTTTGCAACGCTAGTAGGTCTACTTCTCAAGGATCTCTTGATATGTTCTTACTTGATATGTTTCATGAGGTTTCCCATGTTAGGTACCAGTGTCTCAAAACTTAGGTATGGTCTCATCTCCACTTGTCTTTGTGGTCCCTAACTTTGTGGTCCCTAAGTCCTCCAATCAGTTTCTCAATATTGGGAGTTAGATTCTCTGTAGTTTTCTGAGTGCTGTTGCACAACAGTGCCTGATGCAAACTATTAGCTTAAGCCTGAGGCTGTAGAAATCACCAGGCGGTATGCCTGCTGTAACTCTGCAGTCAGGGTGCTTTTATGGTGCTATAAAGAGCAACTCCATTGATGTTAGCAGATATGTATGGCTTTTGTTATTGATAGGTGTCAAAATCAATAGGTATCAATACGGATGGGTACTGATACCTATAGATATTGAAATAAAATTTGAAAACAGTAAGTATGAATGCTGAACAATGCCTATAGATATGAATTAGTACTAATACCTACTGATATCTATCCATATAATTACAAATTGAGAGACATTGATTGTCAGTGATTATCAATATGAAAACCTATCAATATTGGTAGGTATTGGTGCTTTTTGATAGAAAAATCAATATCAAAACTGATAGGTATCAGACCCTTACTGGTGCTTATAAATATAGGTAGGTTTTGATGAAAATAGGTATCAATAATAAGTGTAGATGCCTATCAACTAATGTTGATATCCATATCTGCTGATATTGCTCCCTATTGATAGATATCAAAATAGATGTGTATTGGTACCTATCCATAGTTTACAGTATCAGTAGGTATCAATGTCTATTGATGCTTATCAATGCCTTTAGGCATCAATATATATCAGTGCCTGTAAGTGTTGATATCAAAAGGTACCAATTCCTATTAAGGCCTACAGGTCTTGGTACATTTCAATGTCTATCAGTATCTACATGCACTGTAATCTATAATATGTATCTAAATCAATATCTATCTTTAGGTTCCTATTCTATTGTTATGGAAAGGTATTGATGCGTATTAATATCAATAGTTACTGATGCTTAACAATGCTTCTTGGTGCTTAGTGATATTAAAATTGGTATCAAAATTGAGGGTTTAATGCCTATTGCTAAGTATTAATATCCATATTCATAGGTATCACTACCTAAGATAGATGTCAAAATTGATAGGTATTAATGACTATAAATATCAAAAATTATTGATAATTATTGATGCCTATCTACATCAAAAATTGTATTAAAACCAGTACATAGCTAGGGAGAGGTGCCTAGCAATGCCTATTGATAATTATCTATAGTAGAAGGTATCAGTAGGTATCCAAATAGGTAGATATTGATGCTTATCAGTATTCTAAATATCAATATTGGCATATATTAGTATGTATACTTTCCATGTTAGTAAGCATTGATGACCATCAATGTAGTAGTAGTAGTAATATCAAAATAAGTACTGATATCAACCTATCAATATCCACCAATATCAATAGTTATTGTGATTCTTGCTAGGTGTCAATATGTGGAACATATTGAGGTATTGAAATCAGATATTCAAGAGGTATTGAAATTGTTAGGTAAAGATGCCTATCACTGTTAATAGGTATCAATGTCAACCAATATCAAGAGACATCACTGTTGATAAATATTGATAAGCTTCAATAGCTCTCTGTTTTGAATCTTCTTGATTAGTGTTGATAGCAAAAGGTATTGATCTCAATATTTATTAATGTCTATTAAGTACCAAACCGATAGGTCTATCAATATCAATAGGTATCAAAATTAATAGCTATTGATGTCTAACAATAAATATGGATATCAAGAGGTATCAATTTGTATCAATATCTCTTGATATTAATGCATATCAATAGGTATCCAAAGTGATGGGTATTGAGGTCTATCAAGGCATATTGATATCAAAAGGTATCTATATTGATAGATATCAATGCCTATTGACAGAATAAAAGGTGCCAGTGTTTATTGGGAAGTATCAATATTAATTATTATCATTGGCTAGTGATAAGTATTAATATCCATAGGTATCAACATTGCTTGATATCACTGCCCATTGATATAGGTATCAATAAGAAATTATGTCTATCAATATTGATAGTTTTTGATGCCTATGAGTATTGAAAGCTATAGACACTAATAGGCATCAATGTCTCTTGATGCCTAGCAAAATTGGAAAGTATTGTTATATATAACTGTAAATTCCTCTTGATATCAATAGTTATCTTTGCTTACTGATAACAATAGTTTTCATTGTCAATAGGTATAAATGCTTATTGTTGGGTGTCAGTATAAATAGCTGCCAGTTTGTATCAATATTGATTGATATTGATGCCTGTCAGATTGGTTGGCATCAATGCCTGTCAATATTGATAGATATCAATACCCATTGATGCCTGTCAATACATATCCACATGTGTTGACATTGGTCAATATTGATATCGAAACACTCTGAAGTCTAAAATAGGTTTTGAAATAGATTTTGTTAGGTATCGGTGTTTATCTATTGTAGGGCATCAATCAATACAGATATATATCAATAGGCCTATTGATGCTTAATATTATCAATAGGTTGCCAACTCCTGTCAATAGGCACTGATATCTACCAATAGTCATTCATATCCATAGGTAGTATTAGATATCAAGTCAATAGATATTGATGCCTATTGAAATGCAGATCAAAAAGGATCAATGCCTATCAATATCTGTATCTGTCTGTATCAAGAGGTATCAACATCTATATATTGATTGATACTGATACCCGAGCTATTCTGAGCTATTAATATATAGTTATCAATATATATACGTATTTATATTTGTGTGCATACATATCTTCTTATCTATAAATATCTAAAAACACTGATATCAATATAGGTATCAATATGGATAGATATAGGTCAATGTTTATTTATACTTTTATATAAATGAATATAAAGATACATTTAAGACAGAGTACACAGTACTTCCTTACAACTCTTTTAGTTAGAGTTGACACTGGGGAAAGAAGCAGGCAATTCTTTGCAATAACCAACATATGAGTTGCATAAAAAAACCTGTGTGTGGCCTCCAAGCAAGCATAAAAGATAGTACTTTGTATTGGCTTTTGTGGCATTGAATTCCCAATGTTACATCTTGTCCTTCGTATCTGTGGGAAAAATCATAAGCATTTATCTTTCTGAGAGACATCATGGATTGTGGGAAGGAAACACAGTATCAAGACCAAATTTTCCTTTTTCCTTCCTCAAAAGTGTAATGTGATAGGGTCATCATTGTCAAGTGATAAATCACTCTATGTGGACATATGTGAATTCAGTCAAGACCTTTCATGGTATCTAGGTTATAGAAAATATTTTATTTTTGTAGTTGTAGGGATAAACAACTGAGTCAGCCAAATATCAAATATCAAAACTGGGCGATTTCTACTTTTACAAAATGAAATGAATGTCTAATGAGTACAGAATGGCTTGCACCCTGGTATCTCATGGAAATCAAATAGATCTGCGAGCACATGACTCACAAATACGAACTTAAAAAATAGACCCCAGGGACTTGCTGTTTTGACCTGAGTCGGGGGCGGAGAGGGGGGCAGGGAGAAGCGATCTAGGTAATTGTGTGCATATAAAAGGCCAAATCCTTCAGCCATAAACCAGGCACACACCCAATGATGTCAATGTGTTTGGCTTACAGGGGAAATAAAGCAACATTTTATTACATGCTAAGTGAGAATCTCTGCTTGTCCAGAATGAGGGAAAAGTGCAAACAGGTGCTGGCTCAGCAGGAATGGAAACTCAAGAATAATAGCAGCTTTTTCTTAGGCTCATACACATCCTGAAAGACTGAGTTTCTGTCAGTGCCTTAATAAAGAATTATCTACTACTCAATCCACCTATGTCTGGGTTTGAGGCTATCTGCAGAAGCTTTTGACTGTGAGGCTGCTTGACATCATTTCTCCATCTTTGCCTTTCACTTGCACACAAGGCATTGCGAAAGCAACCCCCCCTCCATCAAGGAAGCAGGGGCCCCGCTCTCCTCCGGCTCACGGGGGAAGAAAGGAGTCATTATTGACACATGCAAGTGATTTGAGAAGAGACTGTCTACCCCGATAGAAAAAGACTTAGTTGTCTGGTGAATCAGGAAATGTCAGACTTTCTGAAAGGTTAATGGGAGGCTTTAGAAACACATTAAATCTAATTTTACAGCACAAATGCTGATGACTCTATGTCAAGATCCTAGAAATAGCGAAGGGCAAAAAAGAATACTTTAGGTGAAACTAAGTTTTGACTGGGGAGCCAGGAGAATGCTTTATTGCAACATATCATTTAATTTCTCCTTCCATATAGGGCTGGCGATCTGCCTGGTACCATATGCTAAAATAGGACATACCACAAGACCATTTGAACTGAAAGCAACGCTCAGATTTTTTTTTTTATGCTTACTGAAGTTTAATTAAATGAATGACCTGGTCAACTCTGGAAGCGAAAGAAATTAATTTATTTTGGATCTATCTACTTTACATGGGCTGCATAAAACTCTGGTCACTGAAGGGACTGGCAGGGGATTGTATAATGCTGTTAACATAACCTTTCCACTTCAGTCAGAACCATCCATGCCTCTTCTGGTTTAGCTGAAGAATCATTAAAGATGGAATTCATAAATAAACACACTTTACATGCAACCTTTCCCCCTGCCATTTTACAATCTTATAGGCATTAACAGATGCAGAAGCACAGGACGTATGGGAACAAGCAGTGGAGGTTTAGGTAGTTGGGTTTAGTTGAATCATTGACACAGTTTTGTGCCGTTTGCTTTTAAAGCGATATCTTCTGATGTATCGGGTTTGATTTTTATTTTTAGGTCATTAGTATTTCGTTTGTGACTTTTTTTTCATTGCCTTGCTGCTTTGGGGAGATTTGCCTTTGCTAGTCATTAGCAGGTTTTTACTATGTGGGCACAATTGGTTAATCCTATAATAGAAACCTGCTGTGCGGAGAGAGTGCTATTTTTACAGTACATACTGTAGCACAAGGCAGTTTTAGAAGGGGATACAGCTGCCATTAAATCTATACATCTCAAGAAGGGCCGTGAATAGCTGTTCCCTGCGTAAGGACGTGTCCTGCAGTTCTATTATCCCAGCTCGGGCTCTGAGTAACACCGATCTTTAGCAAATCAATACCCTTACCTCTCCTTTTTGATTTTTTTTTTTTTTTTTTTTTTATTTCTCCCCTCACTTGATTCATTGTTCCTGAAAAGAAACAAAGGCCCGTGTCTCCACTGACCCACCTGTGGGTGTGCCTTAGGCTGCAGCAAAACAAGATGCTGGCAGGAGCACAGAGGGGCTCCCACCCGGCCCATGGACCTCTGTGATTTCCATGGTTCCAAGGGGGTGGGAGGTAAAGGTGTGGGGCAATGGCCCATCCTGCCACAAAGCTGGTCTCTCTGATGACCTACGAATTAAAATGAGCCACTGTGGCTTAGGGGTTTTACCGTTGTCAGAGTAAGCATCCCAGCAGCCTGGGTGAGCCCAGGCATTGCTGCAGTGCCTCACGCTGCCTAGCTCACCCCGCAGGATGTCTGTGCCATCAGCCTCCCTCTTCACAGCCCGGGGATGTGTCCGAATTCTCACCCACCCCTTTTCCCAAGCTCCTGGCACCAGGGGCTACGTTGGGAACACGCTGTCTGCACGCGTGTGCGTGAAACGCGTGGGATGCTGGTGGGGGGGAGAGGGGAGGAGAGGAACATCTGCTCATCAGGTTGCTCGTTTGGTGTGAAATCCATCCAGATAACTCTGCCAAAATGCAAGGTTTCCTATCTGTCTCGTGTTTTTCAGAGCCACTCAGATCTTAGCCCCTCCTAGGTGCTGGGGTGTTACTCCTACTGTTCTTCTCCCAACGCAATATAATTGCAATCAGATTAAACCAAGCATGTGAGAGAATGTGCTCATGGACTAGATTTATAAATGTCTGGTATGTTCCCACGTCAGCTTGACGAATGTTAGGGCTTTAGTCCATATGTTACTTTTAAGATTAAAAAGACAAAAAACATACAACATTGGTCTTGAGCAAGAGCTACATTTGTTAATACATCCTGAAAAATGCACATTTTTTACAGACTGGACATTTATATACAAGTGTAATCTCTCAGCAGCGAGCATCCAAGTATCACTCACCTGGAAAAAAAAAAAACAAACTTGGCGCATCTGTACATTTATCAAGTCAGAAAAGAATCCTTAAGGGGGCTGTCAAAGTTTCCATGAATCATCCCAACCTGCATGCACCTCAACCTGAACCCTCTGGGAGTAGGCTAAGGTGACTACTGATGATTTACAGTGGCAGACAGCTTGGAGTCTCTGCCAGGGAGTAAGTAAATCTTGGTGGCTGTGTGATAAAAAGGATAAAGCACAGTCATTTTCAAATGCTTCCCTTCTAGGAGATCTGCAGCAAGTAATGAGGAGGTTTATATTCATTCCTACTGGCCTACAATTCCATTGGACAATGTTCCAAGGTCCCCGAGTACAAAAAGACTGAAAACCCTTTCAGGTCTGGCTGATACATGGGGCCTTCTCTGAGAGTCAGTGTCTCAAAGAAGAGACCAAAAGGCTCCTGAATGCACACACCAACAAAAAATTAAGTCATGTCATTGGGATTAACAGCTAGAAACCTGGGCAATTTAAATGGAGCAAACGCAAAAGGAGTGGCAAGGGATGAAACGATTATTTTTTTGAAGACTTGTCCCCGATTGCACCAAAAGCTGCTCCTGTGCCCCCCACCCCATCCTGGCTGATGCAGTTTGCTCAATTCGGTCGCCTCTTTTTGTTGGGGAGGGACAGAAAGGAGGGGAAGCCTGAGCTGATGCTCGCTTCTGAGTTTTGCAATGGCTCTAATAACACAACAGGTATGTGGAGATGTGGAGAGCTGAAGCTTTAAAAGAGAAGCCCAAGAGTTGTACTGAGAAACAAAAAAAGCCTGGGTGTTCAATAAACAAGGCCACTATTCACTGATGTGTATCAAAAATATTAGAGCCGTGCTTCAACCGTGAAGGCTCACATTCCCAACCTTCCTAAAACTCAAAAGCTATTCTGGACTATATATATATATACATATATATATGTTGATGTCAAGAAAGATGCACATATCTGTGCCTCAATATGATACATTAATATAACAGTTAACATGTCATTATTAATTAATATAAAATTAATACAAAGTTACCATCCAGCAATAGCCACTGGAGCCTCTAGAAATCCTGTGTTTCATGTCTTACTGACTGAGTCTGCACAGTTTTGTGCTATATGTCAATATATTTTGTACATTTCTGTATTAACAAAATTATTTCTTTTTTTGAGTCATGGGATCATACTCAAAGCCTGTCTACAGAAAAGACTGTAATTAAATTCAGCTATTTAATTGAATCCAATGTATTGTGCATCTACTAGTTAATGTCACCCCCAAGTATATCTATAAGTAAGTACATTTATGTATGTATGGCTCATATGTCTCACTAGATATACTGGCGCACATGTGTGTTTGCTTGTGTATGGCAATTATGGTATATGTAGTAAACGTTCTTTGATATTTATAAATTGGAGTAATATATGACATCTATGATCTTAAAAACTGGATTCAGTAGATAAAGTCGTGAAACTCTTATAATAACGACAGCTTTCCAAAGACATAGCAGATGTCTGAGACACTAGAAAAGTAGATGAACGTGAACATTAAAATTCTCAGTTATACTGAGGACTCCCTATGCCTAATTTAAAACCCATTATTTTACCATAAAATCATATTTTTGGCAAAGGGTCTTTTAAAATCTGATTCTGTAAAAACAATAATTATGCAATAAAAACTGAGGAGGTTTTCAACACTAGAATTATGTCTGCATTCTTTATATTGATGTATGTGGGGGTTTTCCCAGAAAGAAATGTGTTTGCCAGCTGAGTTCTCTCAAATCTCTCCATGTGTAATCTGTGGCCATGGAATATTTTTTCAGGCAGTTGGAGGATAACGAATATAATTAATTCAAAATATAGAAGAAGTCAGTTAGCAAGCAGACCTGCATCTGTTCATGTACTCTGAGGTAACCCACTCTCACGGTGCTTTTTTCTCCCTTCTTTAGACATCTTGTTTCTCAACTGTTCTATCACCTAGTCATTATTTGCACATTAAAGCCTGGTTTAGACACTATCCCTACTCAGAGACTTATTAACTGCTGTTAAGGAAAATGGGGTGACAATATTTCACACTAGCTCAAGTTGGCTTTTTGATGTTATCGATGGCTTTTGGTTTAGCCTCCCCTAACATTTCAGCAAACCTTTTTATCTTTTGGTTTTTGTGGGGATAGGGAAATGCTAAGGGATGGGTGGGTGAGCATATTCTCCCTTACCCTTTTTTTTTTCCTGTTATTATTTTCCCGTATCTCCTGCCTGCACAATATTCCTTGAAAGCAAACACTTTATGCAAAGCAGCTGCCTAAGGAAGTTACTTTTACTTTTCATAGCAGGCTGGCCTATTGAAAATGATTAACTTGACTTTAATGGAAAGAGAAAAATAATCTGGAAACATCTGGCAAATTGCAAAGCAATGCCTAACATTTTCTTCCCTGTAGGATTTAGCTCGGAAACATTATACTTAATGGGTGCCTATTTACTTAAAGCACTAAAGGTTTTGATGCAGGGCTTTTGGGGGTTTTGGTTTAGGTTTTTTCTCCCCCTGAGTTGTAGCTCTGTAATATTTCATCTCATACTTCTGAATCCATAGGAAAAGATGTGTGTGTACAAGGTGGGCATGGTGCTGTGTTGAAAAGGTGTTTATTGTTCCAGGGTGGCTTATTGTGTTTTGCATGCACATATTTAGACTTGAAATATGTGGAAATTAATTTCCTGTGTTTCACGTGGCAAAAATGACGGTTGAAAAGTAGGGACATAAGCAAATAGAAGTTGACAAATTAATTATAGGAAGTTAAAAGAATTTTAATACATTTTTAGAAGGTTTCATTCAGTTCATTCACTAAGACATGAAAATATATTTTGTGAAATTTTGTATGTGAAAAGTCATTGTTACTTTATAGGTTTTTTTAATGCAAGGGAAGAGCATTGTGTGCCTTTTATACACGTATTTTTAATTCACATATTTTGTCATGTAATTTGTGGAGAGAATGTGCTCTATGAAAAATACATATTTCATATTAACTATTTCGTACATGTGTTTCTCAAGTAAGTGGTATGGTGGTATCATTGTGTGGAAAGAGAACAGAGAAAATGGGATCAGGGTATTAAGAAAAACAACTGCAGACAAACTTTCTTTTCTTGTTAAGTTTCAGCTTTGTCTCTTTTCTGTAAACTTTTAAAAAATTCCTTCCACATCATACAAAAAAGCTTTTAAAATGCAAATGAAAAGTGAAACATACATTAAATTTTCAGTCATCAAAAATTCAACACACACACCCCCCCAATTTAATTTGATACTTCTTTTTTTTTTTTAATTTGATACATTTATACATTTTCTTTCTGGATTATATAACTTTTATCCTTTAGACTTAAAAAACACTCTAATGCTCAAAACATTAAACACTTCAAAATGAAAATTCACTATGATCTGAATGTTATAACAAAACATTTCACATTTACTCTATTTCATTTCATGATACAATATATGTTCTAACATTTAAGGAGTAAAGTAAGCCTATAACTAGATTTCTTTGGCAAATATATTTGTGAAACCAAATGTTTCTGTTCTAATTCCATTAGCAGAATGGAATTCTAAGAATTGAAAACTAAGAAATGTGTAGCTATACACAGATCCTACAGGCAACACCTTTTTGACACTTGCTCCTTCTCTACCGACAGGTAGCATCCAGAGACAAACCCATGGCACTTGTAATATGCACAAACCCCTCTGGTACTGGTGGAGCAGCAGTATTAAAATTGCCTGATTTTTTTATATTTTAGACATGCAGCTTTACTAGAAGCCTCCTGTAAACTATTGTATATCTGTCTTCTCACAGGGTCTTCGTTTGCATTCTCATAAATGCCTTTGAGGACTAAAGGGTAAATGATCACTTCCTCATCAACCGGTACCATGACTCCAATTTGCAGCACTCTAAGATGTCTGAAGGGAATGGTAGTCTATTTTAACTCTCCCCCTTTTAATTTTCAGGCATTGCATATACTTAGCAAGATTACAGGGATACCATTTACAGCTGCACTCTTTGGTTGCTCACAGTCTTGCTTGGTACAGAAGCAAGAACATGAGCTGCATGAAATGTTGGTGAGTTTATGTCAACTTCTGATAAGGCATTAGACTGAAGTGAGGGCTGAACTGATGGCACAGAGTCATTTCCATAGTTTAGCCTGAGGTGGCTGAACAACTCTCATTTGTTCTCTAGACCAACAAAAAAGTCCTGTACTCTGCTTTTGAGGTCTCTGAATTGTACCTGTCCTTCAAAGTGTAAACTGCTCATCACCTTCATGGAGATAAAAATGTGACCCTGCCAATATTTGTCAAATTGTGTCCATCATTAAATTAAATGGTTATATGTAACTAGGCAAAGAAATCATGGAATCTGTGAAACATGGAATAAGTGAATTACATTTGAGAAAGGCCATTCTAAGAATTTCTGAGAGGATATATTAGACAACAGTCCATTTCAAAGTATTCAGGTCAAGTGACTGATGAGTGCTAGGGACATAGTTGGAAGGGAAGCATTTTAAGCCATAGCATCTCTGCTATTTAAGTGCTGACATTTAGCTTGGTGCTGCAAAGAAGGTCCTAGCCTCAAGCAATACGTATCCTTGGATTAGGCCAGCAGGGTCCTCACACTTCATATCAAATCACTAGGACTCTAAGTACAGATCACACGCTATTTTATGTTTAATGTAAGTATAATTTAATGTAAGAAAATGGAGGTCCCAGCTAGCAGCCAGAAGTAGCCATTAGAATGCAGATATGGTAAAAATATTTTGTAAAGTAGTACATCTGGCCGGGTTGAGTTTCATTCGCCATTTAGAAAGGGGGCAAATTTAGTCCAATGTCTGTGTCAGTAGTTCATGATGGTAGAGAGGGTGTTACGCAGCATCATTGTTACAGAATCACACTAACTATAGCAGCATTTTCTAGATTTTCTAGAGGCATAACCCAATTGTAGGAAGAAACCTTTGACTTCCCAATCTTGGGATGTAACTACGTTTGATTTCAGCTTTCCTTGCATGAACTGGGCAAGTAGTGCTGAGTATGCTCAGCTTTGGTTTAGAAAGGTAAAAACCAACATAAAGGAAACTTTGGTTGGGTGAATCACAGAATATTTAAGAATAAAACAAACTCTTCATGGTACTGATCTGATAGCCTTTTTTAATCCTCTGCTTGTTTGTAATCTTTACTGGCATGCAAAGAGTAAGCAACATTTCTTTCCTAGTGTTTTCCCTGTCCCAAATGGCACTGCAATTTAGACAATAACATGCATAGCACATGATTAATGAAGCTGTGCACTGAGGACAGGACATCTGTGGGATCACAAAGAGCTGCTTTGTGTGCATGTTACTGCATGTTCAAGAAATTACACAAATTGATAATTTGTTAAATTAATTGACTTTCTCTGTGTAATGTTAATGTAACCTTCAGTTTGAAAAGTGCATAGACTTTTACCAAAGAAAAAAGGAAAGTAGTCAAATCCCCAGAGGGTGACTTAGGTCTTCAGCCGACTGCTTTGTCTTTTACTAATATTACTCACAAGTTCTTAAAATGTAACTCATCTTAAAAAAAAAAAAGAAAAAAGTGTACTTTCAAATTTAGGTGGTTTACAACTGAATATAATACATGAAAATGTGCCACATAAGTGTCCCAGCAATAATGTTATCTGTTTTGTAAGGGGATACATGTGAGTTGGGAACACTCTAGACAAGAGTGCTTACTTTGATCCAGCCTGTTGAAAGGCACAGGAAAAAAAAATAGAATCATTGTTAATTCAGTGATTCCTATAGAAAACTCAAATCTAGATCTTTATTTTGGCTAGTGTCTCTGAGCCATTGAAATAGGAGTAGAAAAGTCATCATAGGCTTGAGCATAGCTGGACGGCTTTTGGTTTTTAGCACAAATTGCAAAAGGAGTGGAGAACCTGTCTTAAAATAAAGGCAAAGAACTTTTTACATACAAGATATGTCAGGTGAGGTAAGGCCGACAAATTGCCATGGCTGCAGGGGGTACTACCCTTTCCATACCAGAGGGAAGGACATTACTTTTCAGGCTGAGCAGTGAGAGAAAGAGATGGAGGAAAATGGGGAAAATATTCCAAAGAGAGCCAGAAGAGAAGGTAGTATAACCTGACTTAGTTCTCTTAGTTCTCTGCGGGGTCAGAGCTCTTATGTTATTGGTACAGCATCTAAACGGGAGCTTTAAGTTAGTGCAAATACATTGGCCTAAAGCCACATGAAATGGGAAAATATGTTCTTGTATTTGAATTAGAGGGTGAAATTATGTCAGTTCTACTGACTGCTCATGTTTGATAACTGTGACCCCAATGATGCATATATCTACTTTAATTCAAACAGGAGTGCATTTTTAATAAAGTCATGGGAAGAAGAAAGTAGCAGAGCAGTGGTTTAACATATATTGCACAAGCTTTCAAACTTTCTTTGCTTGAGACTTATGGATGGAGTCAGAAATATGGCACTAGGACTCCAAACAGAATCATTTGGCTCTAAGCACCTTAGAACACTTCTTCTATTGCAGACTGACAGCTACCTAACACGCTTGGTCAGGAAGATACATAACTGCACTTCAGTGTTTTAGTTATCATAGCTTAATTAATGTAACAGTAGAATTTAGGAGAACAGGGATTAGTATCAGTTGCTTTCAGGGGATGATACATGCTAGTTACTCACAGGGGGAAGCATCAATGAAAAGCAATTTTCCTTGCAGTAGAAGCAGTCCTCTTCTTGCATGTACTCCAAAACATGTGCCCTAGGAAGGTAAATATCCCAGTAGTGAGCTGTAAAAACTCCAAAGATTAACCCTCACTCCAATCCATCAATGCCACGAGCACATTATTAGCTCTCTCTGTGATACCAGTTACCATCTGTGTGGGTGCAGTGACATGGGGATAGTCCTGTTTGAAACGCTGAGTTGCAAACATGCTGCCATGTCGGAGGCCCTGTAAATAGCACATACAAGTAGGTAGACAATGACTCTGAAAATTCCCAATGGGTAGAATCTATTAATTGTGTATTTGCCTATTAAAAAGAATAAAATAAACGTGTAGCAGCCCTGGCTGCTGGGGGTTTCTTTAACAGGTAACCAAGTCTGAGTTTTGATAGTTGTCATCAATATACTTGATCTTTTCAAAGAGGGTAGATACATAAAACAGTTAGGAGTCTTGGGGAACTGATAAAAAACATTCAGTTGACCAAGGCTCATTCCATTTTCACAAGGCATAACTTCAGGACATGTAATTAGTGTTGTGCCTGACCTTGTTGTCTCAGCAACCATTGCAGGCCCAGAGCTCAAGGTCCTACACACAGCCATGCAAAGCCATCAGAAAATGCATCTGGTTTCCATAAGAATCTCAATATTTAGTAAGATCCTCCACTTTGTAGTGAAACATATGTATGATATAATAAAATCTGGAAACTGCTACAGTGGAAGAATCATGAGGAAAAACTGATACACTATACATTGCAAAAAAAAAAAGTATGTTACCTAATGAAAATGTGCACTTCGCATAAAAAGCAGCAGAACATACTGAAATATTTATGTAGCCGCCACATACTTAGTGTATTGTATTCTGCAAGCCACTGTGTACCCGATTATGAAATGTCTTTGTTAAAATAGTTCAATATACAAGTAATACGATGCAATATAGCTGGCTTCCTTTACTGTGTAATGAAGCTTGTATGTGGTGGTGTAGTAACACTTAGCGGTCAATTTTCCTTCCAAATCTGTCTTCCTCTTTGCCTCTTGTGCTGAGAGGCATTGCAGGTTACTTGACAACTTTTCAGAGTATTGCTGTATTTCACCTCAGACTATTGGTAATACTTTAAGAATTAAAAATTATCGTAAATAAGAACAAGTTGGAGGTAATTATTTGTTACTGTTGCATAAACAGCTTACGAAGACGTTTCCTTCACCTCTGAAAGAACTTCATAGATGCTCAAGACAAAGATGGATCTTTTTGCTTCATACTATAAACACAGCCAGGCAGATGAAACTAAATAAATAATAATACCGGAAGGTCAGCAGTTTTAAAAATAACTGGGGTAATTAGACAACTAAACTCAGTTATAAAGAGGACTGGTGGTTAGATTGTGTTCAAATTAGATCCTACTAAATTGCCTCCTGATGAGTAGCTAGGGTCAATAACCACTTCTGAACATCTTGGTCAAACATCTTGTGGGCAAATCAGAAAACACCAGGACAAAATTGTAATTGTCCATGACTCAACTAACGTAATGAGAAACGACTGAAGTGAGTACATTTTACTGATGTTGAAACAGTGTCCCAAATTGTTTTGGAAAGAGCGTAAACCCATTTTTCAAAATGATTTAATAACAACTTCTGCATTAGCAATGTAATGACAGCAATTGCAGGGAAAAAAGAGGAACTTCCCTGAAAAATAAACACTCATTGAAAATCTATCATGGCATCAACTCATGGAGACCTACTTCATTGGCAACAAAATAATTCAAAATGAATGTGTTTGTTCGGATACTATACATTAAAATTCTAGAGTTCCTGAATCATTTTTATGTCTTTCTCCCATAAAAATGACTTAATTTTATAATGATTTTTAGATACACAGGAGTTCTCTTGCCACTTAAACAAGGACTTGTACATACAAAAGAGCCACTTCTCTTTTCATTCAGTGAGACAACAAAGCATTTTTTGCATAAATTAGAAAGAGGTTTATTGTCATTTAGCCATAATGTGGTGACTAAGTGCTATTTAAACATTTTATGTTGGATTTATAAGCTTTCATTGTTAACTAATACAACAGGGGGGAGTTGTGAACTGAATGGAAGAGAAAAGGAAAATCTTCATTGCTTGTCAGGAAGCTCAAACAGCAATCATTATTGTTAGAAGAAAAAGCACTTTTGGCAAGATTTGTTCATGCATGGTGGGAAAAGTAGGTTTCGGAGAGAGGCACAGGACAAACCTTGCTTTTCAGAGTTTTTTCTTGGAGATAAGCATGTGTTTGGGCAACTGGGCAAGGTGCAGAATGTCTGGGATGGGCTGAAATTAGAATGACAGTCCATGGATGGTGTAAGCTGAATGATACAGTGCATTTTGGTGGAAGCTGGTAAAGCTCACGATGTAATAAGTGCATTTAAATATGTCATATTCTGCACAATACAATGTAGAGAGTTCAGGGAAATGTTATTAATATTTCAGTATGCATCTTTTTATATGAAATATACATCTTGTGTATGCAAAGTACATTTTCAGGAGCTCGCTGAAGTCTGAGTCTAAGTGTCTCAGCACTGAGCCTGAATATTTCATTACATCATAAATATCATATGTTTCAGTATATAATGGAAGACAGATAACTAAATATTTGATTTTATGCCAGCCATAATGACCCCTCATATAAAGAACTGTTTTCATCATCACAACCCAATTACAAGTGTGCTGAAAAATTAGACAATAATTTCAGGAACAAGTAAAATGTGTCCATACTAATGCTGGATGTTTTAGCACTGTGGAAATGGCTCTGTTGTGGTTTATGTCCAGCCCTGCATCTTCCAAAGTATGAGGTAGCGATTCTCTGAGAGCCTTCAAGGTTGAGGTTTACTTAGTACGTGAGGTCCCCTTCCACCTCAGACTATTGAACTGGCTGTTCTGTTCACTGCTAGATCTGTTTCACTCATTCCCTGTCTTTAAATGGAAAATACCATGTCTCCCCCTGGCAATCAGCTCCATAAGTGACTAAATATCTTGATACCACTTGGTATTCATAGGCTAGTGCTCGTTCCTGTTCAAAACACAGCTAGCTTTATATTTATGGCCCTCCAGCAAATGCAGCCTTTGTAATAAGAAGTAGCTTTGGACTGCAAAGTTCATGTGGCTACTGATATTTTGTTAAGGTATAGAGGTATTTACATCCAAGGCATTTGTCAAGCTATAGAAGAAGTAAAGACAATGGTTTAGCTTTGTTTTGGTTTATTTACCCTCAGTGCTGTGTTGTTTGGCTCTATCCCTTCCTTTGTGAGGTTAGACCAGTGAAACTTTTTCACACATTTTATCTAGGGGAGAGCCTGTTTGGCATCTGCTGCAAGCCTTGGAACAATGCTACTACAGGGGAAGTGAGAGACTAAAGATTTCTAACCAAAACTCTGAGGAACAGGTAATAATGCTCTGATGATGCAAAAACTTGAAGCCACATCTATACTGTGATGAGTCTTAAGAGGTCATATTGCAGAGAAAACTAGGGCAAAACCAATGAAAATCATAGTAAGATTTAGTAAGATTGAACCAGAAGGATGTTAGACACAATCAATGGAGTAAAATAACAGCTTGCCTGCTGTCAGGTCCTCACCACAGTATGCACTATGAAAGGGAGACTGACAGAGAATGATCTTTTTTGCAGGAGCTTGGGTTGAGGGGATATTTTCTGCCTAATGTCTTATGTCCCACTTGCAAACAAACTGAGCTTCAGTAATTGCAGTATCTATGCCTGTCTCTCTGGTTCCCTTTCTCCTTCTTTCCACCCCCCCCCCCCCCCCCCCCCCCCCCCCCCCCTCCTTTCTTCATCCATTCTTCCTTTCTCTTTAATCACAAATATCCTTCCTTGGTTGCTGTGTCACCTGCCACCACCATCTTGTTCAACCTGTTCTTTTTCCAGCCCCTTACAGCTCCAAAGCAAGGAAGGACACTTTAAGCCATAACACCCTGGTTTGTCAGGGCACTAGAGCAGCCCTAACCCTTGAGAGAAGGAACTTTTTAGAGTACAGAAGTGGATCTCCCATTTTTCAGACCAACACATGCTTCAGCCCAGGCCTTGCTGAAGCAAATCCCATGGGAAAGTTCTATCCCATGCTAGGAAACTCCCATGCTGGAGTTGCAGGTCTTGGTTGCACTTGCGAGGTCAGGAAATACTTGCGAGTTCTTTGTGAAATTTGGTAGTAGGAGAAACTGTCAAACTGGTAGATTATGCCAAAGGGGTACAGCTAAAAGCAAACAGCAGCAAAACCACCAAATTGCAGAACATATGTTTCATGCAAGTCCAGAGGATGTCTGGGTAGGACTAATTCTCTTGGCTCAGTAGCACAAGGTTATTACAAACCCAGGCTCATAAATTAGGTCGTCTTAATTGTTCTTCAGGCTAGAAGTGCTATGTGAAAAGAGCTTCTGTGGGTCAGGATTTCCTCTTGTGTGCTCGTTTCCACATCTGTAAGAGCCAGAGCCGAGAAAGCGTGTTTAACTTCGAGAAGAGTTTTAAGCATCCTTCCTGAATGAGAGCAGCTTTCCTGAATAGGGAAGCATAGGCAGGGAAATAAATGTGCCTGCATGCCTACACGTTGTGAGGCTGCTCTGATGAGTGTTGCACTTCCTCTAGATCAGTGCAAAGCTAAATTATTTGCCGTATGTTTTAGAGTCGTTCAGCCCGGCCCTCTCTCAGGAAGGTTAGTTCATTTAGTAGAAGTTTTGCTGGAGAAGGTACTGCAGTGCATGAGTTCATCTCCTGAAAAGGTATACCACAGGTGATACCATGCTCAGTGCACGTTTTGGTAAGAGCATCTTTCATCTGCTCTGCCCTGCTGTCCTCCACGAAGCTATTAAACTGGGGAAAACAAGGGAGGAGCTTAGGTATTTTTGTCTACCTAGATTAATGCCCCTGATACTTTGGAGCTGAGAAGGATACAATAAACACAACATGACATAAACCACAGTAAAACAACAGCAAAAGAAACTGTGCAAAGGCTAATTAAACATCAGTTCAGAAAGGGAAAAAAGACCAGAGCAAATGTAGGGCTGTCTTAAAGGGAGAAAAAACTATTTCAAGGAGGTGCAAGCACTTTGTCTCATCTACTGCTATGAAAGGAAGGCAAGAGTCTTCACATCAGCCCCCAAGAAATCCCACATTTAAAGGGAGCAAGTACTCAGCATTGACTGTACCTTATGCCTTTCTTAGACAAGAAAGAAACAAAGAAATGAGGGGTAACTGCAGCCAAATAACTCTTAAAAATAAATTGTGCTCTGTCCACAAGGTTTGAAAGCACAGCTATGTCCCTTGACATTTTGGACGTGGTTGTTTCAGTAGGATTAACAGAACATAATTTTGTGTTAAGTGGTCTTGCTTCAATTGGAGTCGCTGTTACCTTGGTCTTTTAGTACCAGCTACATATATTGATTACAAAACTCACTGTAGCTCCCAGCAATAGGTTGTAGACAATTAAAACACTAAGCAGAAATTTGTGTGTTTGTAATTTTCCCGTGGAAGCTGCTGTTAAAGGAAATGTAGCCAGACAGAAGTTCAACATCATGGCAGGCTGGAGTATTTAACCTTTATCCATCAGCGAATCCACAGGCTCTTGCCTGGACGGGCATTTCACTCCTCTGCAGGGAGAGAGAAACATGGACCATGCTCCCTGGGACATGGGTCAACACTGTCACAAAGAAGGATGAGCAGGAGCTTCTCTCTCATCCACATTTGGACAGTTGACTGTGGCCTGAAAGGATGAGGTCAGGTTAAAAAAACCCAACCAGACAGAGCTCCCAAAGCACTATATATTTATTTGTGTGCGAGTATGAATACAGAAGGCTAACTTTAGTTCCTGTTTTTGAAAATGTTGGCCCTAATCTACATAGACCATCATTTATTCCCTGCCCTGCCCCCTCCACTCCCTCCCGTTTTTTAACAGATGGAAATATCATTTTCCAGAGCTAATTTTTTCCAGGTGGAATGCCTCCAAACTATAAAAGTTAATTTCTCACAATCATCTACGGAGAGAATTAAAACCAGAACTTTAAATAAATTGGAACTTACTGTCAGAAAATTCCAGTTAGGTGAGTAGCAGGCAGTAGCAAGCCTGCAAGGTGGTGGGTTTGGCTTTTTCTTTTTCGTTTTTTGCTACTGGGAAAGCTTTACAAAAAATTGGAGAAACAGTGGCCCTACTCCAGCTTTGCCCCTTTTGTGGATGAAGTTAGGCAATAATTATAGCACAGGGCAGAGGCTACAGCTTCAAAAGTTCAGCTACCCATTTAAATCATTTTCAAGCCAAAATCATGTTCAGAAGCAAAGTTGCTTAAACGCAGCCCTGCAATTTATTCTGCCAGCTACAGACACCTGCAGAGTCACCAGAAGATTACTCCTAATGCAAATAATCCATCCCGTGGCATGGAGTACATCACAGAGATTTAGTTACTACCGTCAGTGAGGAAACCAGAGATCTGTGGCCAGAAATATCACACAGATGGGCCCGTTTGAAAATCCGCTGCATCCTGGGCTTTCAAACCTTAAAAACAGATGAAGTGATTCCAGCGTGACCCCTGCTGTGATATAATGGATGCTGTCTGTGCGTGCAGTGTTTGTCGTGATTTACTTCTTGCAATTCCTGGCTTGTGTAACAGACGGCAATTCTGAAAATGAATTACTATTGATTAGACATCCTGTGCTATTGAGTTCTAGGCAATTTTATGAATTTATTTATTTGAATAAAAGCTTTTAATGACCCCACTAATTTCAAATGGCTCTAGCAAAACAGCGATTTTTCTTTCCTTTTTTCCTGTTTGCGAACAGCAGATACATACTTCTAGGCCCTGTTTATGCCAGCTATGCCTTGTTGTCACCCTTAAATGGACAGAGCTACCTGATTAAAACTACAGCGTGGGTTGTGGGTGGAGCAGAAGAGACCCTCTCTGGGGGATACAGTCTGCACTCAGAGTGCAGGGGGAGCTCTTGCCTTTCTGCAGCGGGTGGAAGGGGTCGAGTCCTGGCCCCAGAGCATCCCTCCAGCAGAGCATCCCTCCTTCCGCTGAGCCCAGCAGCAGGAGCAAGCTGCAAAGAAAGGACTGCTGACAATACAACCAGGGGATAGGCCCCTTAATTACCCCTCACGCCCTCCTGCCAAAAAGAATGTTCTGCCCAGAAAGGAGAGGATTAGGTGCTGCTCCACTAAAGATGGGATTGTACGGAGACGAGCGAAGGTCCTAAGCGAACAGCCTAGGGGTTGGAATGGGCTGTATTTTAAAATCTAAATCTTGCAAGTCTAAATCTTAGGCATATCTTCTTACTGTAGAAATAAACACTGGGCTAAAATATAATGTGGCACTGAGCTGTGCTCGGATGCAAGTGCTCACTGGAGTCAGGATCTCCATGCTTTAGAAGAGTGCTCCATATCTTTAGAAGCCTAGGAGATTTCTGCAAAGGTGTTTCCAGTGCCTGTATATTAACAGTCTTTTAATAGGAATTTTTACTGAATAACCTAGTGCATGAGAATAGCACACACATTTCAAAAATCATCAGGCCACTTCCCCCCCATCAGAGGAAATGGATTAAGCAGTATTTTCAGTAATACAATGGAGCTGAACGAAGGAATAACATGGCTTTTGATATATGATAGCTTCAGGAGACTGACACAAAAATAGGCTAAAGAAAGTCCTCAAAGGCACCTATACAGAACATTTTCAAGGCCTGGAAATAGCTTGTATAGTGAACATCCTTCTTTCATTCGGCCAAATAGAATGTGCTTACACAGCAGAAAGGACAAGAGGTGGGAGCTATGTGTGGCTTCCTGTGATTATTTCCAACCATAATCAATGTAGTACTAATGTACCAAGGTATCAGTTCTGTAAACATCCTTGAGTGTGCTGGCTATGGAATAATAAAATTTTTAAAAGCGGGAGAGAGAGTGAGAGAGGTAAAGAAGGAGGAAGAGAAGGAGCTCAAGAGGGGCTTCTCTATTACAAGCAGAAAAAACAGGTTCCTGAAAGATAGATCTGGGCTCAGACAGACACTTAAAGCCTTTAAACAAGCTCTGCTGGGAATTAAATTCTCTACCTTACTGTAAAAACATGTAGCAGTAAAATGGGCTGTTTATGACACAGGATTTCTACAGGTTTAATTGAAATTTGTCAGAAACATGTACCTCTATGAATGGATGCTGAATTTAAGTGCTCTGAGTGCAAAAAAGGAAGCAAGAGGGTATAATACAGTCAGTCTTACAGAAGCCTATGAAAATGTAGGCTTTTTCATTTACTTATTAGGTGAGTATTTAATACTAAAGGCAGATTATTTCCACAAGAATCAGAGTACGTTTTGACTGTAAGGATGGATTTGAATGTGGGCTCCTGCAGTGGCTCCCTTAATCCCTGAATGAGCATAAACAAGGCCAGTGAGAAACCAGTGGTTGTTCTGGTACCTTAACAAGCTGTTTTTCTCTCTCTGATGGTGGGTGCTGTCACCACCACAAGGTGACGGTCCAGTCCCTCCTACTTCCTTCCCTCCTCTCCCCTCTCTCTTTCCCCCCTTTTTCCCTCAGCATTCAGAGTTTGGCATTCAACTCAAAGGTTTGCTTTGAAGTTATAGCCTAAAATGGGAAGTTGATAACTATTTTCCTCCCAGTGCTTTAGTGATGATGAATTGCCGATCATGAAAAGGAAGTGACTTCTCTTTTTTTTCCTTTTTTTTTTTTTTCCCTCTTTTCATTTACATGTAAGCAGTAAAAGTCAAAGCTCTGCACTGCAAATATGTGCAAATTCATCCACTGGCTATGTGTGCTACAGCAAATCCTATGGAGATAAGGAGCTAAAGCAGCAGGGGTGCAGCAGCATAAGCTCCAAAGCTAGACATGCAATTTAATAGGCAACAAACTTAACAAAGGGCAAAGGGATATTTAACAGGGAGGTGAAATATTCCAGCCATTACAAACCAGTAAATTGCTGTGGTGGCCAGAGGTTTAGTGCTATACCTCAACATAGGATGTATCTGTGGGAAGAAATATAAACGTTTGCCCAGGAATTAGTTCAGCTAATCTTTTTTTTTTTTTTTTTTTTTTAAAAGCTAAGAGATGTTCTGAGGGATGGAGATTGTTGCTGTTGCTATGAACAGAATTAAGTAAAATAATATTGGGGGGGGGGGGGGGGGGGGGGGGGGGGGGGAGTGCTTAGCAATTGGTGCTGAATGCTCAAAGAAATAATCCTGTTCATCATAAATGACGTTGTTTAACCATAAGCAAATTAGACCATGTCAATCTTTTAGGAGGCAATTAAAGCAATAGATTTTTTGTGTCCTGTTTTCACATGCATGGGGCCTGAGTCAACTCCCACCTACCTCTCTTGGGCTCTTGTCTTCAGCACAGCTGCAGCTGAC
Organism: Scolopax mira; assembly: GCA_004320125.1. Classification (NCBI taxonomy): domain Eukaryota; kingdom Metazoa; phylum Chordata; class Aves; order Charadriiformes; family Scolopacidae; genus Scolopax; species Scolopax mira. The sequence goes on along the minus strand of BJBW01004071.1, from coordinate 106,597 downwards.
TTCTATCACTACCAGTGATTATTGGGTCAAGCCCATAATACAGGGCCTAAATGTTCTTCAAAAGGAAAAAGAAAATTAATTCTCTTCTAAATAGATATCAGTTAAAACAACAGTTCCAGTAAAGAATTTATTCTGGTCCAAATTCCTGACACTTAATGATGGAGAGACTGGAAGGTATTTAGGTTTGCTGAGCACTTGTAGTAATAGCAGTTGACTAGCCTTTTTTCCCCAGCCACCTGGACCTTCAGTTAGACGTATTAAGAGGCTGCACCTACATTGCAAACTGGCCTTTTTCTTTCATTTTTTTGCAGTTCATTTGTACCCAGTCAGGTTACATCAGGATTCATTGCATTTAATGGGAAATGCACTCTTCTGGATCAGATGCCTGATTTCAATTTGGAGAGTATCTGATTCCAATGGCCGAGGCGACAGGAATAAAGAGAAAAGGTGAAGCAAGGGCCTATAGCATAGATTTCAGTCTCACTAATAGAGCTGGCAGTTTCTGAATCAGTAGGACCTTAAAATTTACTTATATTTTCCAAATTATGATGGTAGAAGAAGTGAAAAAGTAACAATTGTGTCTTTATTTGTGCTTATTTGAAAAATTAACTATTGTCTTTCTCTAAGAATAACTGGTTTTTGAAATAAAACTGCCCTTACTAGAGTGTCTCCTAGAGCCACAGCCTTCTAAGGCACCCACTATTCTGCAATGACAGTCTACAGAAATGTTCCTGATGTAAAGCCTAAGTCAGTATCAAGCTCACTACTGGTTAGAGTGGGATCAAGTTCAGCCTCAGTAGTATCACCTACCATATCTTTCAAGAGGGAGGAATGATGCACAACATTGCTGTGCTTCTGAAAACATTTTTTTTTCAGATTCACATCATGGAGACAACATGTTTTCTGTATAAAGCTTTCATATAATTTGTATTAGGAAGAAAATTTGTGCAGATTTATCTGTGGCAGAAATGTCCGTCTACCGTTTCCCTAACAAGCAGAAGAAAAATGGCATGGTATCACAGCATTAATACTGTAGATCTGTGCTTCAGTTCAAAAACAGTCTGCCCGTATTTAGTCAATCTATTTGAATTATAGAGAAGCTAGACCTGCACAGGTTGCCATTCTCAACTTGCTTACAGGTAATTGGAAGATGTTGGTTCCCATGTAGAAGTAAAACGGTAAGGAAAATTTGGGATCAGCTTTGCCTCCCTTCTATCTTCTCATTGCACACATCTGACATGTTTCCCTTAAAGATCTGACAGAGTCACATTTGGGGAAGAGAACCAGAAGGGCAGCAAGGAAAGTAGTAATGTGGATGTGAAAGAGTAGGCTAGGAGAGGTTTCCTGTCAGCCTCTAAAGAAACTACTAAATCCTGTCCCAGATTGCTGTATCTCCTGACAAGACACTTCATTGGACTTGGATGACCATGGCACATAACCAAGCTGAACGCTAGACAAACCACCAAGGGACCACTTCTACTTTGCCAACAAGATCATGCATATTCAGGGAACTTTCCAAATGCCCCAGGCCTGGTATTCCTGATCTGCTCCTTCCCATCCACGAACAAACAGCCCACTTATATTCCCTGAAATCAGAACTTTAATTCATCTAATCACAAAGCAACAAACAACCTCAAGGGGTCACAAACTGAGACCTGAGAAGTAGCCTATGCCCTTACTCAGCCTGGGAAAGAAGTGGCTCAAGAGCTGGTGCCACTCCTGAGGGCAGCTGCCAGTGTGACACTCAAACAGCAGGTCTTCCTCTCTCTGACCATCTGTCAGTCCAGTGCTGAGGCAAAATCTTGTAGACCTCATTCTTGGCCAGCTGGTACCCCATCTTGTAGCTCTGAGTTTACCCAGAAGCTATCAAAAAACACCTTCAGGCCAGAGGTAGCATCATAAAGATAGTCCAGTCAAGACAGAGATGGATGGACAGTTTTTAAATGATGTTGTATTTCATCCTATAACCACCCTGTAACTGATCCCGAGATGTTCTATGAAAATAGGCCAAGTTTGGCCGACCTTTGGGTGATCTGGGCTTGCAAGGATCTACAGTTGGGTGGGTTGCACTGGATGCTAAAGAGTCCACACTTTCAGTGCTACCTAAATATTTTTCCTAAACTCTGCCACCTAAAAGCCAGAAGAGTCACCTGGAGCCTAACATCTCCAGGATCTGGATCCCTTAGTTTCCATGAGTGAGTCTGTAAGCTCTAAAAGGCCATGGCTTCTGCTGAGGTTCATGGACCTGCAGCCCTGCGTCTCGCACGAGCAACAGCAGTGCCACTGTTTCCAAGGTGCTGGAAGTGGTTATCCTCAGTTTGTCTTGAAGGAAAAGGCTGGAGACAGGGTGGTTGGAAGAATGGCAAACCTGGCCATTGCCCCAGGCGGCAGGTTTCTACCAGCAGCAAAGTGATAGCGGCCACGCTGCCTGCTCTGCTTGTGCCAGGGAAGCCAAAGTTGGTTCCAGAGGGCAAGGTCAAAACTGGCGGTGGTTGCTCCCTGCCTGCCTGGCAGGAGGAGCTGTGCCAAACCTCTCTGGCCTTCCTTGGTTCCGCTTCCCAACTTTGCTCTCCTTGCCTTCCCTTCCCTTTCTGGAGCATCCCAGCTCTGCCACTGCTGCTCCAGAAAAGCAATGTGCCATTTTGTGTGCGCTGCCGTGAAGGTCCTGCCCGCCACAAGCTCCACAGGGGAGCAGAGAATGTCATAACCTCATCATCACGGCTGGCACTTCAAGGTGCTGGGACGCGGATGCCCGGCAGCACGTGTGTTTGCAAAAATCAACACTCCTTCCCTGGGGAGACAACGGAGATTTGAACAGCCCGTGACAGATGTTAGCTACATTGCTGAAGGCCTTGCTGAATGGCACTTGCAAACCAGGGGGTTTGTCATGGTACAAAAGCCTACGTAAAAAAGAAGAATTAGCCATTTCACCAGAAAACGCACCCCAAAAAAATAAAATAAAGAAGTAAACAGACTTATGGTCTCAATATATCCAGCTCAGCAGCATTTGTGTGCTGACATAGCTGAGAGAAGTGAGGAAGAAAGGCCTGTTTGTTAAGACACTGGAATCAGAGACTAAGGAGATCTAGATCTGAAGCACAGCTTAAATGGACCTTCCTGACTCTGACTCAAGTTTCTTACATTTCCTTAGGCAAAGCATTTAATCTCTCTGTACTGGAATTCCTCATTTGTAAAATAAGGGTAATACTTCCTTCCTCCGTCTTGTCTAATTAGTCAACCAGAGCCAAAGCCATAAAGAATCTAGCTACCTAAAGTGAAATTTAAGTGACTGAATTAAAATGTGGGTCCTCAGCATGTTCTCACAGCTGCTGCCTAGAGCTGGAGACATCTGGAATCTGTATATGTAGACATTAAGAAATAGCATGTACCTTTATGTTTTCACATGGGTGCTTGAATATTGAGCCTTTGGGGCACCCAATTCTCTTGCAAATTCAGTATTCATCTCTTTAAGGTTATCATTTGGGGATTTTTTGTAGTGACCATCGTAGCAGTTGTCACTTAGGAGACAGAAATATCCAACTACCAGCAAACATATAGTTGACTTAGTATAGTTGAGGAACAGGTCATCTGATAAGAAGAGATGTCAAAGTGAGAGGGTTTAGTGTAATTTAGTGTAATTTAATGAAAGATGCTGTGTAACAAGGACTGTGTGATCACAAAGGCCTTGAAAGAGTAGGAGCATGCTTATCCTGTTTGACAGCATCACCCAAAATGTGTCATTATAGATATTGATGATTATATAGCCATAATTAAAGTGTTCTGTTTAAATAGCTAAATGAAGAAAGAAGTGTCAGATCACTAACACAACTTTAAGTTAAATCATCTTCTTTATGTCTGGTTATGCAGCCCATGCGTAAGAGCTGAGGCAAATATTTGAGGTTCCTTGCTTAAAAGAAGAGTTACTATGTCTAATCATCAAAGCAGAGCTGCTTGCCAAGAGTATGAAAACCTAATGGGTTTTGCCAGAAAATTATGTCACTTTCAAATCAATGTTGATAATACAGGTGGCATTTATAAAAGGTAAAGTCATTCATATTAACACAGTCTATCTCCAGCAACTGTCAAAAGAGATTATGATCCCACTGTCCAGAAAGACATTTTGCCAAAGCAGGGTTTTGTTAGAATAAGACAGGCTGACAAATCAGTGACTTTTTTTTTTTCCTGACAATTTCTTCATTTGGATTTAAACAGTGGCATACAGACGCCTTGTTTTGTGCAAATAATCAGGATCATTCAGGCATCTATTGATGTTATTCACATGATTTTTCTTGTGATGCTCACAGGATCAGCATTGACTCCGTGCATGAATGCAGGAATGGACTTCATAAAACTTGCAGGGAAAAAGTAGGTTTTCAACATAACATTTGCTATGAAAGACAAAAGATAAGTCTAGGAAAACATCATTCTTAGCAAGTCTGCAAGTCCGGGTGACAATATGGTTTACTATAATATTAGAACTACCTAATAATGCTACTGTGTAAACGTCAACTTCTTTTGAAATAAATGAGATGGGAGAAGGTACAAAAGTCTTGAGCAGAAAGGTACATATAATACTTATTTTTTCAAAAAAATCAAAAGGGATCCTTGTTTATGCTTCACATTTGAAAAATAGATCATTTTAAGTATAGAACTTTCATTGCTTTAATTGGATAGACATGCATTTCCTGAAATCTCTTTCCAAAACCTGAGATACTATGCAGAAAAGTGTAATATATATCAACAGTTGTAAAAAACAATACGTAAAGAACAACGGCGAATAATGGAGTAGAGAGTTGTTAAAATCCTGCATCACACCACAGGTCACAGAGAAAGACCGTAACCATGAAAATTAAGTGTTACTATTGCAATTTACAAATATGAATGACTTCACACTGGAGGATTAAGTACAAAAACCAGCATAATTTGTGATCTGTTAGAAACATAAACTTACATAATAAAATTAAACTGAAATATGAAATATATGATCTGATGGACATTAGGAAATATGATTCCAAACACAGAAGGACCGGGGACTGGTGCTAATGACAGACTCACTGGTCAACATGGGCCATGAAATTAGTCATGCACTTCAAGTATGAGCTGACATGAGAGAAGTAACACCACCTTCAACAGTCAATGTGCTGCAGAGGCAGGGGAAATATTGTATGCATCAAGGTTGTATAAGTACAATCATCTGGAATATTGCATCATTACAGCAGATACACTGTGTATGGGAAAGGTGCCCAGAGGGGATCAACATAATTCAGAAAGGGCCTGAACTAAAAAAAAAAAAAATAAATTCACAATAAAACTCAGTCTGGCTAAACAATGAAAGACAGGAGATTGTGACTTTCTACCAACATTTGGGAAACAGAAATGAATTTTTTTAGTATAACTGATAATCGACATTTAGCATAGCATAATACATATAACTCCAAGCAAATGGAAGGAAATTAGGAGTGAAATTTTAAGAGGAATTTCAAGAAAAACTTCTTGACAGTGAAATATATTAGATTGTGGAGTAGATTCCCCAGGGAAATAATGAAAGCGTTGTCACTTGGGACTTTTAAAATTACAATGAAAAAACCCCACAATAGAGTATCTAGTAGACAGAACAGCCTTTGAATTGGCCTTGGGGAATTGAACTGAATGACTTAATTGGTCTTCCCAGTCTCTAATTTCTGCAGGACAGACCGTGCCCTCTGTGCTTTCCGCACAAGGGAAAAACAAGCTCTGTCAGTCTCCAGTGGAGGTATTGAGTTTCCCATTGCCTGTGCTGAGGTGGGAACAGGACTGAGCTCCCCAGTGTGGCCCTGGCTGCTCCGTCCTCTGACCACTAACATCACCTCCCTTACTTCCCCTGTCACATCCCCATAGCTCGGTGAGGAGCAGCAGTGGGCCCCAGATGAATTTATTTCATCATATTGCAGCCTATCATCTGGGGGGAAATGGTAGTAGGAAATACTTCTTTTTTCCAAGAGACACTTCTGCCCCACGCTCTTAAATTTAGAGTATTCTTCTGTGTCCAGCCATTTGCTCTGGAGAAGTAATAAACAAATGTGGCTGTGACTCTTGGGTCCTACCTTTCTGTCTAATTGATTAGAAGATCCTTCTCTTTGTCTGAACCCAGCAGATGGTTTTCTTCATGTTGTCTCTTGGCGTGACTTTTCTCATCGTTTGATCATCTAGAGAAAGGTTCAGCTTATGTTTCAAGTGTCTGCACCCATTTTTCCTCAACAGAAACAGCAAAAAGAAAAAAGGGAATAAGAAAAATGCTGTCACTTAGACCAACAGAGATATAACCATGAAAAAGTTTTTGTAGTGTAAAAACAGTAACCTCAATTCCCTGGTATAACACAACTGTTTTCTATGATGTAACAGCCTGGGCGTGATTTGGGATTTGATGCAGGAGAAGAGGAAGTGTGATTGGAGCACAAGATACTCCTGATACTGTATGTATATATAATGCTTTGTTAAATTCAGTCTTAAATTCGTAGGTGTAATTTCAAGCAGTATTAAATTGCCCTGAGTTTATACTACAGCCATAGGCAGGGTAGTGGGATGACAGCCAGATGAGACTTTTGCCTCAGTTCATTTTGTGTGCAAAGGTGTTTCAGCAAACCAATAACAGATAGCAAATTTTAAGCATGTGAGCATTCCTATCAAAACCATTCTGCCTCAGCAAGTGCTTAATTAGTCTTTGTTTACAGAACGGAGACCGGCCGAGCAACATAATCTGGCCATTATGAAAAGTATTAGCATTTTTTTAAACTAGAAAAAGCTGTCTGCTACTTAGAGGAATCTGGTTTTTTCTGACTGAGGACCATCAGATGAAACCAGCTGGCAAATGCTTGGCAACTGTGCTGTCCACCTGATCTCCTCCATTTTACACAACAGGAGCTGAATCTTCTAACCAGACACCCCCACCCCCAGCTGCAAGCCAGCTTCTTCTCCTGCTCAATGTTCTTTGTGCCCTTTTTGCTGTCTCTTTTAGGTTTTTTCCTGCTCAGCTGTTACAGCTCTTAGTCTGAGGCATCCCCTTTTACTGTGATGCTGAAGTGCTTAGCACCAAGATCTGGATGCCACAGGAGGAAAATGGTGTTGAGGTGCTGCAGAACTAACCATTAAGCTCTCAAATCTGAATTTTGGGGATCTACTTCAAGTAACGGTAAGGGAATGGACCTATTTGGCCCTGGTTGTCCATGGGTTGGAAACGGCCTCTGACTTTGTGCATCTGATAGCAGGCATTTATCTACTACATACCCACTATTGGTTGTCTTAGTGGAACAGGCTCTGTTGGTCTTATCTAATGGTGTTTGAAACCAATGGGAGTCCTTTCCTCAGTTTCAGTTGCCTCCTGAGGAATCCTTCAGGGATCGAAGTATCGTGTGCATAAAGGACAGCTGGTTCAAATTTTATTTTATTTTCTTCATTTCAAATACGTTTTTTAAATGGCTCATTTATGCCCAGTTTACCTTTTTCTCTTTCCTACCCTTCTCTCACACTGAAGGACATCAATGCAGTAAAAAGTGCAGTCACTGCTGAGTTTATGGGCACAGTAAGATCACCCGGGTTTTATGCACTTTTTTTTAGGTTCCATAGCACTGTCCAAGGGAAGCAAGTGCCACCTGTCCTATTTTACAGGTGGGGAATGGGGGTATTTGCAGTGTGGAATGACTGAGCTGGGAAGGGAACCAAGGTCCCAGGCAGGTGTATTGCATTTCCAGTGATTTCGGTGAGCATATTCACGTGCTTAGAGTTGAGCAAAAGCTTTGCCGCTTCCCTTGATCTGAAGCAGTCTCCCTTCCTCCTTCCCTCCCTCCTAAAGCCTCAATCAGAAAAGCTCCCCCTAGATCATTTGCTGAAAGTAGACTGGAAAAAAATAAATAAATTAATAAACAGAAGCATGAATGAGCATGTGAAAGGTGCTGTGGAGTATTAGCAGAGCCCGTCTTTGTGGGCCTGAAAAGCCCACGATAATGAGCTCCTCCATCGGGGGGTGGAGGGAGGCACACATGCAAAGGAGGGTCTTGGGCTTCGCGTTTCATTAAAGAAAGGTTTCAGTCTTTTTCCTTGGAAAAAAAAAAAAAAAAGCACAAAAACACAGCTTTGAAAATGGAAGGCAGTGCAAACTGATCATTATGGTTGAAAGCGCCATCATTAAAAAATCTCTTGTCATTCACAGGCTCCTGACAGCTGGGACCTGAACAAACACAGCCAGTGCCGCATGGATTTTGGGGAAGACGCTCCATGTTTCCCAAGTTGGGGGGGGGGGGGGGGGGGGGGGGGGGCCGGGGGCCAACTTGAGCCCCCTACACTACCGTCCAGCTGCCCACCTCTGTGGGAAGCAGCCCTGCCCCCCCGCCGCCGGCAGAACCCCCAACCCGAGGACAATGCCCTGTGGAAGGGTTTAGGATGCTATGAATACCCACCCACCCGCTTTGACCCGCTCCCCTTCTCCTCCTCCTCCTCCCCCCCTCTCTGCCCTCTCCCAACCTCTCCTTTTTCTCCGACGTGGCATTTCCCAATCCCAAAGCCTTTTGCTGCCGTCAGTCCCCTTGTCCTGCCATCACGCCTGGCTGAGCCCGCTGTCCCAGCAGTGCCCTGGCCCCGTCGAGACCGAGGGGAGATGCTGAGCTTTATTCAGTGGGGGACAAAATAAGCCTGGTGGCTTCCCAACCGTAGCAACACCCAAGCGCTTTAAAGACTCTTAAACCCACAGTGGGAGCCCATCTCCTGTAACCCACCTGTTTCTGGGGTAGGTTTCTGGGCAGGACCACCTATGTTTCTTTTCTCTGTGTGGCTGGCTTGTCTCCAAAGCAATTTTAACTCTCCCATCAGCTACGTAACCTTATCTATTCCCTGCCGAGCCAGACTATGTGTCACTCTTACTCCTAGGCGTCTGCAGACACCTAAATTGCCAACAAAGTAAATATTGCAAACGTTTTGCAGAGGAAAAGGGGAAGGGAAGAAGAAAGAGGAGAGGGAGTGAAGCTGGAATGGAAATCAACATTGGACTGGTTTTCCTTGCACGTTGCTTGATAGTAAGCAGGGAGGCTGGAAGTCAGGAAGGGGAGGCAGGAGGGAGGAAACAGGGAAAATGAAGGGGAGAGGAAGCCAGTCCTACAGGCAATGCTGAATGGAGACCGTAAACAAACATGCTTTGAAATCTCTAAGGAGAGAGCGAGGCTTTGTGAAGCTTGGAAAAAAAAAAGGCGGTCGTGTATGTATTTAATATTTGGGTTCTGAGAAAAGTTCCTGAATGTTTAATGTCTTATGAAAACAGCCAAAGACAGGAGTTGTAACTGTTGAGCTTTTGCATCCTTAGAAAAAAAAAAAAAAAAAGTCAAAGCTTTCAGTTTCTCTCTAAATTAGTTTCCAAATATGTGTCTGCATACATGCATAATTCCCAGGGTGAAAAATAGATTTTTCTGGAAATTTCTACATGGCAAGAGTCACTATCCAGTAGGTTTACTGCTACTGTCAAATATCAGATGACGTATCAGTGACACTAATGTGACAACCTTAGCATACAGAATAGAAACAGAGAGGCAGGTTTACATTGCAAGGTTACAACAATCCCCACCTCCCATTAAAAGACCATAGTTTATTGCAAGTTTGAAATTAGGGAAACTGAGGCTGGGTGCTGGACACAAGATGCTCTACAAATTCTGTTCTCATGCTGCTTTCACACCTTATAAAATTATAAACTCTCTTCAATGGTTCCTCTTATTTTCTCTTCTTCTTCCTTAAGAATTGTATGGAGGTTGGTGATTTAGAATTGTTCTGGTTAATATTCATACTACAAAATTGAATCAGATTTCCTCATAGCACATTCTTCATTTTAAAAGTTCTTCCCCATTTAGAATATTTCTTTTGATCTGAGAGATGAATTGTGATTAAAATGAAATATTTGATTATTTATTTAGCATTCTATAATGGCAGGAGCATGATCGCTGTTCTAAGTGCCCCCCTGAGTTTCTTTCACAGGCAGGCTCTGAGCAAATCTGCAGTACTTGACAACCTTCGTCGTGAGTGGAAGGACAGGAGAAAGGGAATGGAGGCCAAGAGAGATGGAAAAATGTGCACAGGATAAAGCCGTGCTGAGATGAGAATCTGAAGGTAACATCTTGGATCCTGAAACAAAGGAACTTTTGTTGATGACATCAGTGAAGCTTATTTAGGACCGCTACCTCCCACACCCAAGTCAGATAATATCTGTTCCATGCAAGTGCACTCCTCCTCAGACCAGGACATTTCTCAGGAGAGTCATCTTTCTAGATGGGGAAAGAAGTTGCCATTTATTTTCAACATTAAAACCCATTAGCTTATTTTCAGGGATTTACACCACTTGCTTATGGTCTCTATTTAAAAATAAATGCACACTACTCTTGCAATAATACACCACTTGGATTGTTCCTAGATTCTGCAGAAATGTGTCTTCTAAAAATTTGATTTGCGGGCTAAGTCTGACTCAATAGAGCCTATTAACAGCAGTGTACAACTCAAGTCACAAAATAGTGCTTGTATTAAGTTTAAACGATCCTTTCTAAATATAAATGTTAACCAATGAATTAAATTCATTACTAGATTTACGCATGACAGTTCTCTGCAATAGGTCTGGGGAATCACCTCAGCAATTTCCAGTAAGGAAAGGAAGAGACACTTGTGATAATGTTAAGTTGTATTTTCCTATGAGCTCAGTGTTTTTTACCTCTCAGGACTTGCTCACTCTGCAGTTTCGTGCAAGTAGCCATAACTGGTGGCACTGTAGAACCAACTTGTATTTTCAAAGGCAGTAACATATACGCAGGCAAGGCAAGTCCTCTCGTTCTGCCCAGAAGCAATGTGGGCAGAGCAAAAAAACACCCAGCAGAGCAGGAAAAAACACTCAGCACCTGCAAAATGAGGACCAGATGTTACAACATACAATGAGAACTAGATTTAAGAAAAATGAGAACTGTTCTCTTTAAAACAAAAAAAAAAAACAAACAAAAAAAACATGCTGGTTTTGCAGTCTCACAATGAACCAAAGACACATACTCCTTTCTGGTAGCAGATTAGAAAGTTTTGGGACCATAGGATCAGTATCCAATGATACATAAAATGCATAGCCCTAAAAAGTGATATCAGAAAAGTATATACCTAAATCATCACCAGAGGCTCCCAACAGGGTGAGATTTCTAGCTGATGATAAATCACCATGTCTGCTCTTAACACGATGACATCAGCACATCCCCTGTGTAAACACTTCCAAATTTTGCCTCAGTAGCAATCAATGTATATCCAATGTATAACCAATTCTCCAGCTACTCTGCCACAAGCCCTCCATGACTACTTTATCTAGTTCCTTTTCACTTGTCCAGGAGTAATAACCAAGATGTAGCTTTTCTCTCTTTTGTTGATAGTTTTCCTTTTTTTGTGGAAATCACGGAGGTACTCAAAGTCCTTCCTGAGTCAATGGTCATTTCTCAGTTCTCTTACTGCTAATAATAAACAGCCAAGTAACGCTACAGCATTCGGGGGTGGGGGGGACACAACTTGCTGAAGCCAATTACAAACTACTGAAGGAGCTGACTTAACACTCAGACACGGTGTAAAACCTAGACTCTTCACCCACGGTGGCGTGCTTCCCCTGAGAATGCAGAATTTTTGATTGATGGGTATTTTTATGGCCCTGAGGGTAAAGATCATGCGAGTAATGTTTGCTGTTGAGGTCGTCCTGGCCGATCCCACAGCATCACCTGGGTGAAGCACTGCAGCTTTTAACCGGCTTCGCATCGCTCGTGCCCATCCCACGGCTGCGTGGGGAGACCAGGCTCCTCCTGTGGAAGCTCAGCAGCTTCCCCGAGCCAAGTTTCTTTTCAAGCTGGATTTCACCCTGGCTGCAGCACATGTCGTGCATCCACCTTAAAAATGGGAGGGGGGAGTGCCTGCCACTCAAGGAGGAGGAGGAAGGGGAAACTAGAATTTCATGTCATCTGCTCACTCCTGGGTGCTGCTCTGTTGCTGCCTGACAGGAGTAGCCCTCCGCTCAGAGACTTGTTGTGTTGGGGGGATTCTCAGCTGGGCCCCCACGGTGCTGTTCTTCCAGCTGCCAGCGACTCTCTAAGAGCAGAATTGTGTCTCGAAGACAATTCCTGCCACTGACCTCCGATAAAAGGCTTGCAGCCTGGCAAGAATATTGCGTTATTAAAGTGTCACTGCTGGGAGGCTTTCTGCACGGGAGGGAGCAAGGAGGTTTTCTCTCTTCAACCAGAAGTTCACTGGTGCCACCATGTCAGTCATGGGGAAGAGACAACAGCACCCACCACTTGATCTGCTGTCACTCCAAGCTCAGCTGCTCCAGCCCACACGACTTAGCACCCCAGAGGAATGTTTTCTGAGGCACAGTGTTCACCGAGAGGACCCATGAGCCTCCAAAGATTTAAAAATAAAACAAAGTCCCTAGCTGCCTGAGAATTCAGTGGCTCTCTCTCACACACACACACAAAAGAAAACACACACACACACAAAAAAAAAAAAACAAACTTGTAATAAATTCAACTGAGCCTCAGGGGGAAAAGCCACAAAAAAACCCAACCAATCAAGCAAAGAAAAAAAATCCAACAACAAGGTGAAAAGGCAAAAAGAATGCCTCAGTGGCAAACAGCCAATTTGGGACTACAGCAAAGTCGCTAATTTTGGACGCACTGCCCTTTGCTGCCATTGTACAACAATTATCCGTGGCAGGTCTGGGGCTTGCCTTAGCTCATGATACATCTGTGCTTAATTATACCTAAGGTGGGGATGTGGGCTAATTTGCTAGACACAAACAAAGTAATTTTTTGTTTCAGGCTCTGCAGGCCTGTGGGAACACGTGTGAGTGTGATGGATGGCAGTGGGAGCACAGGCATGTACATCCTGGCTGCCGGAAGATCATAGAATCATAGAATTATCTAGGTTGGAAAAGACCCTTGGAATCATCGAATCCAACCATCTACCCTACTCTACAAAGTTCTTCTCTACACCATATCCCCCACATCTAAATGACTCTTAAACTCATCCAAGGTTGGTGACTCAACCACCTCCCTGGGCAGCCTATTCCAGTGTCTCACCACTCTTTCTATGAAGGATTTCTTCCTAATGTCCAGCCTAAACCTGCCCTGTTGCAGCTTGAATCCATTCCCTCTCATTCTATCGTTAATTGCTTGTGAGAAGAGACCAGCACCAGACTCTCTACTATGTCCTTTCAAGTAGCTGTAGAGAGTGATGAGGTCACCCCTCAGACTTCTCTTCCTCAAACTAAACAATCTCAGCTCCCTTAATCATTCTTCATACGATTTATTCTCCAAACTCTTCAACAGCTTCGTTGCCCTCCTAGATGGGGATGTGGAAGTCGGTCCTTTCTGCAGGGGTTTCTGTCCTGCCCGTTTCTGTGATAACTGTGGCTGGTAAGGTGGCAGAAACACTGCAGGAGCATCTGCAGGCCAGCCAGCCAGGAGGGATGCCAGTGGTGCCTGAGGAGACATCTAAACCTGCTCAGGACATCGCTCCAAAAGCAGGGTGGGAAAAATGCCAGGCAGTGACTGCCAGTGTCTAGCCAACACCAAGTCATCTCTTGTTTCTGCTCGGAGTGAAGATAAATTGGTGAACTTTAGCTTCTGCATTGATAAGAGGGAGGTGGTATGAAAAGTACCATGAAGCTTAGTGACTGTTTGTAAAGCACTTCATAGCACAGAGGAAAAAATCCTCCTATCTAAAGCTCGCTTGTCAAATGTCAGGCTGTCAGTGTCAGTCAAGCATGTGCCACCTTTCTTCTGATACTCAGCTGTGTTACAGCCTCCTGTGCATTCGCTGGCAGTGACATGACATTTCTCTGACTTCAGGTACAGGCTGGTGTATGAACAGTAGGGGAAGAAGTAGCCCTGATGCTGGATGGCATCTGGCATACGTAAATTGTCTCACCTCGGGATGCATCCTTCATGAAACACCCTGTGTTTCCTCACAAAATCAAGTCACTTCCCATATGGAGTGCTAGACTTCCCCGTTATATCCCCTGAAACACTCAGGTTAACTGAGAGGTTACACAACTGCCTTCCCATCCAGCTAGGAGGCATAGTAGAGCTTCAAATCCTTACCGTGGTACGGAGGCAGCTCTAGGGGGAAGTCATCTGCTCCATCACTGGCTCTTCCTGAAACAGCAGAGAAGCCTCTCGGTGGGACCTCTAGGAAAATAGTCCCAGAAACAGCTTTCAAGTGCTAGTCACAGATACCAGAGGTGGAGGCAGCATTGCCTTGCTCCTAGGACAGTTGCCTGGTGCATACCTCTTCCATGTAGGCCATGAAGAAATTCTCAACGCAAGTCATTCGGAGAGTGTGTGACGTGCATCCTAGGCCATCTAGAGCATCCTGCCCGAAGGAGGGATTGATGATATCTGGTTCTATTCTTTATTAATGTTTGCCTAAAGTGTTCTCAAAATTCCCCAATACTGTCAACCCTCTGAGGGCAATGTAGCCCAGTGGCATCCTGTCCCTGCTGCTAGAAAATATTTTTAAAAACCCTTTGTGGATTTTTTTGCTGCTGTCATTCAAGACTGAATTATTGTCCTCCTTCCTCTCATATACTGTCCCTCTTTGCTGCAGACTTTCACTTGTCTGGAGGCTGTTTTCATGATATTCCTCCTATTTAGGCTAAGTAACTCCAACTTAGTCAGTTTTTATTCACAGGGCATGTTTTCTAGACTACAGAATAGTTTGGGTTCTGTTCAATTGACCCACATCTTTCTTGAAAGAGCAGAGACCTCAGCTGAGGCTGTAGGAGAGCTGAGCTGAGTAAGAAGGATTGCTTCATGTGTTCCACAGGCAATGCTTCCCTACTTGCCTTATCATGACTTTTACCTTTTTCAAAACAACGTCTCAGAACAATCTGGTTAGAGACATGACAACTCCAGATGCCTTCTGCAGAACAGCTACCCAACCAGCTGCTCCTCACCCTGTATTTGTGTAGCTGGCTATTCCTGTCTGAGGGTGGGATCCTTAACACAGGAAATCGTGGCCCAGGACACTTGCCAAAGCAAAGCTGGATGCACGCTATACTCATTTGTATATCATTATCCAGAATGGGTTGTTTCACAGACACATTTAATTCTGAGCTCTGGGAATGATCCAAAGGCTTGGCTGGCTTTGGCTTGTGTGTCAAAGTGATCTGTTTCATCTGTGTTCTAACAGGAACTACCTTGAACGCTGCTTTAGAGAGGGCTGGTTGTCTGTAAAGTTATATTGAAAATTATGCCCTCCTTTTGTACTTGGATCTGTTAATGAGACAACATAGATTTTACCAGAGGGATCAAAGAAAACACAAGAGTCTGTAGATTCTGTCAAGAAGAAATCATCAGCTAGAAAGTCAGCATTTTCTTGCAGTAAAATAAAGAAAATAAAATACTTCTTTCCTGAAACCACTGACAGTAAGTTTCCTTTACTTAAAAAAACCCCAAAAACAACCTGCTGTGGATATGTTGAATGACAGATTCCTGTTCCTCTGAGCAGGCACAGGAAAGTGTACAAGATCCCTTTTCATAGCACCTTCCAATTATTAATATTTCTGGGTTTGGTGACTAAAGGGAGAAAAAGAGATGATTTTGGGGAGGTTCCATTGCAATGACTCCATTCACCATTTGTATCTTTAGAATTCAATAAGAAAATTGATTGCCTCAGGAGAGTAGAAAGGGTGCTAGTATAAAGGTTACTACAGCAGAAAAAAGTGGAAAATAAAAGAATGAAAGAAATCTACTTTTTTTTTTTCTTTCTTTCTCTCTTTTTGTTGCCTGGAACTGCTCTATTTTATCAGTAGGGGAAAAAAATAGGTATCAGTAGCTTTTCATTCAGATATTTTCTTACCACGGCTTTGATAACACTGGAACAGCATAATGGGAAACTCTGACCTTTGACTGAGAGCAGGATTGTCATAAAAAGCATGAAAAAACAATATTCATATGACATATTGTCTCAACCTTTCAGCCCCGAGACAGGTTTCCTCTCCTCCCTTCTCTCTTTGGTCCAAATCCCATTTCCCAGAGCATCAAATGCAGCATGAAAGGCAGTAATGACACCTTTGCCCCAGAGGAAAGAAGCCCCAGTTGATACCGGCCACAATGAGGCTCTTTGTGCACCGCCTCTCTCTGCTTCATCTCAGGGTGGCCAAAGCGTGCTAAGGACAGGAAGGACCTGGGGGTAACCACATGCTGCTCATTCTTACTTGGGCAGGTGGAAAGGGGTAGCTATCTTCTTGCTTTTGGGATGCGTCTCTCCAGAGGCACCTCCCCGTCGTAGCTGTAATAGCCTTTCCACTTGCTCTACAAGCAGTGAGTGCCTTTTTATAAAAGAAATCCTTTTCTTTCTCAGAGAGAGAGGGGGTGGGGAGAAAGAAGACATTACATCCTTCCTGTTCTTCCTGTGTGGATGGATTTTATTTTTTTTGTTCCATGGGTTGTACTAAATTTGTAGTTATTTCCCACGTGAGTAATACCTGGATAAGTTATGGCTTACATAGGCTCGACACTTGAAATGAAAAGCAGATTGCCGTGCAGATTTGAATTATCCTCCAATATTTCATGATATATATTCCATCTTCATGGGTTAGTATTGTTATATATTTCATAGTTATGATTTCCATGGTATCGAACTTCTCGTTATCTGCCAGTGCTCTCCAGCTATAAATGCCAAAGCTCTCCAGCAGCCAGTGTGTCCTTTTTCAGACTTATAGTTCTGTGTTCTGTGGATATTCAGCATTTAATGGTGCTGAATAAAACAGAACTGCCATCACGCTCTCGCAGAAACCCCAGCTAGGCTATTGACAGTGTAAGTTTCATTTAATTCCTTGATTCAACAGCCATTTCTAGATGTTTCCTGAGCAATGCAATAAACACAAAATGCAGTGCTCAAATTGAATATTTAAAAGTCAATCAAGCTTGAAATTTAATTTTATCTAATTGGTTTGCAACATTCACATACAACTGAATGACATTTAGAAAAACCTGACCATCCTATATAATTTCATGTTTACTCCAATCACAAGATGGATTTTTTTTTTATCTTCTTTTAATCTCATTTTAATGCTTTAGCTAATTGACTACCCTATCTTCCCCAGGTTTAATATAGTGTTTTGGAATCCATCTTTGTTCTACTTATACACAGTGCTATCAAAGCAATCTCAAGTCTTATTTAGCTTCCAGTGCTGGATGCCTAAAGGAAAACAATATATTCTTTTGTGGATCACATTTTACAAGGTGGGGGAAGGGTTTGGTAATCATGTGACATTTACAGATAAGAGTTGAATAAGGAATTACACAGAAGAAAATGTTAAATTTATTGATCCTATAGAAAAGCTACTTCATGTTCTTTAATTTCCTTTACAGTTTCCTTGTTAATTAATTGTATACACACACACTGAGATACGCATAAGTCCCATTTATAGCCAGTGGATAGCATTATTGCAGATTTCCAAGATTCCCCTCTGAAAAGGGAGTTATGGCACAAGCTAAGTCAGCGATGCTGCCTTGTGCAGAATAACTGGTACAGCAGTTGTCACCTCAACACAAACGAAAACTTTAGAAGGGTTTCTGAAAAGCACAAGGAAGATTATAAAGGGGTGGCTGATAAGATATAGGGTAGGTTTGCAAAGAAAACTCTCTTGACCAGAAGATACACAAGAACTTGATACACAAGTTTAAAAATAAATGCACAATAGAATGACATAGATGAAGAACACCCCTTATATCCCTCGTAGCAAGAAATTCCAGAGGATCTTCAGGGAAGGAAACCTGAAATCCTGGGAAGATGCTGAGGGACTCATTGCCACAGAAGCTTTACTTACAAGGCACACAAGGGAAGGAACACAGTGCTTTGCTCTTCTCATCACAGCCCATTTGGAGCTATCATCAGGGTGCTCTGCACAGCACCACTGTATTCTGCACAGCCACAATCAAGATTGACCAACATCATTGGTGTCTTTCAATGAGGAATAATGCACTCTTATAGATAATAAGTCTATGCATAGCCACATTAGTTAAAGTTTTAAAAGGTGCATCAGAAGGTAACGTAAAAAAAACAGGGTCTGGTGTCCTTCCTTAGCTGCTGAAGAAGACATTTATTTGGAGAGGACATTTATAGGTGTGTAACTGCCCTCTGGAAAAGCCTGAGCCAGGCTTAGGTTGCTTCTTCCCCACAACAACTGCTGTCCACCATTTCTGCACACAGGATAATAGACAAAGCAAACAGCAGTTTGGATCCCATACATCACTTGTTCTGTCCCTTAAACATTGCCACGCTTTGTGGACGTCTTATGTTATGTCATTCTAATTTCAGGCAAGATCCCACCTCAGTGAGTACCTGCTTTTCATTTCACATTAAGAAAACCTGAGGAGCTGGCAGCATAGAATTATTTTATTTTTATTTGAGCATTATTTTTCTTGATTCCCCTTTCCTTCATACTAACAGTCATACAAAAGAGATGAATCCCTGCTGAAAATATACCTCAGGCACAAACGCTGCTGAACATAAATATTATTTTTTGGCATATAACATCAGAGCAGCTATTTAGTTTACCCTTAAACTTAGTAAGAGCTATTATCTCACGTTGATGTGTGAAGCTTTATTCATTTAACTCGCAATATAATGAGGTGAAAATGCAGCCCTCTGTTCTGGGAAGCTTAGCCAATTTGTCATATTACACGAAGATGGACAGTGCTTCTTTCTTTGAGAAATACCTTGTGGATAGATAAATGACTGCATAAGAATACAGCTATGAACAAACTGCTTTCAGAGTACCTGAAAATTGAGTGTGCTTATAAAATCTGTATAATCTTTGCACTCAGAACTTTAAAGTTCCCTTCAGTAATGACTAAGAATTTCCTGGTCAGCTTGTGATGAACTGAGACACAGTAAATCCTAACAGCACTTCAGATTTTTCTTGTGCAAATGCATGTTTTCTTTCTTTTCTAAAGTTGAAGGTTTTTAAACCGTAAGATTGCCAAAACAAGCCTCAGAGAGGGAAGTGAGGCAGTGGGGTTTGACAGCAGGCATTTGGGGAGTGATACTTTGTGAAGAAGAAGTGTGAACAACTTCATTTGTCTCAGAAGAACATTGGGTCTGACACCTAATGATAACAATTTAAATATCACCATTAACTATTCCAGGCCAAGTAATTTGAACAGAAGCATCCAAATTTGTCTTTAATCCAGTGTTGATGGTTATAATAAAGATTAGAGATGACAAATACCTAGAGCGCCATCTTTTCCGTTTCCTGAAAGGCCAGCTTAGGTGGTTTCCTAATGCACTTACACCTCAAATGTTGCCACATCTAGTTTGATTTTAAAACCTTCTTTTCCACAGGTTGTCCCACCAGCACAACTGCTGCTAAAAGAAAAGAAAAAAAAAAAAAAAGAAAAAAAATAATTGAAAAATAGCTAAATCTGCTGCAGGATTTCAAAGTTACTCTGGAAGAGCGGCAGCACTTTGAGTTCTGCAGGTGCAGGCTGCACCTCCCCACTTTGGGACAGATCCAGCCCACCCAGGATGGGGTTTTGGGACTGGAGAGGCTGCGGTTAAGGAAAGGAAGAGGAGCGTCATGACCCTAAACACAGATGGCTCTTGTCTGGGTGCTTCGCGTGATTACCCTGAGCATAAGGAGCGTGGAGGAGAAGACTGGCGAGACCCCCCCCAAGGCAGGGATGTGTCCCCCAGCCCCCCTGGCTGCTGTAAGGCAGTCCTGCCTCTCTGGTGCCTATCAAATAGCCAGTGGAGGTACAGCAGCATTTGATGTGCTTTGAAACGCAGTCCAGACTCAGTCTCTCAGAAACCTGATATGCTTTTAAGCTCCTCGGGTCTCCCATTAGTAAACTCAAGAGATATAAGTAATGACTTTCCTTAATCAATTAGCCTGTCTGGAGAATGTTTAAGTCTACACCTGCACTGTGTGTTGAACCCATGATCCACTGGCTTGTTTAAAACTGTCTTTTAGTTGTTTAAAAAGAAATGCTTTTGGTGTGTTCGACTGCCAGATCCTGGGGGTAAAATGGTTTTCTTGACACCGCTTCTGTGTTGTCTCACATCTGTGTATCTGGCTCTCTAACACCTAATAAAGTAAAAACCTTGTCTTGACTTTTCATGTGTAATTCCAAATGTCAGTTGATTACGGCTCTGGCTGTTTAAGCATCTGCACTCGGGTGGATATTGCTCTTTGGCTTATTGACTCCATACCTTGAGTCTAGCCTGAAAGAACAGAAGCACAGTTTTCAGACAGTGACATTTTCTACAGCCTGTGAGGAATAAAGACCCACATTTTATTTGGACATTGGATAATTTAGAAGGAAAGGTAATCCTGGGAAAGTGTAACAGCAGCTCATGCTTTCAGTCAAACTCCCCTAAGGCATGCCATGTCCTTATGAGTAATTTTTTTGCTAATGCTTGTCAATGGAAAGTCCAGATTCTGAAGTAATTACCACGAAAGAAATTAATATGAATGTGTTCATTAAATGAGGAGTTTCTTCTAAGAGTTTTTGTGCATGCTATTTGTGGGCATTGGTTCTCTGTCCATTTTCTTAGAGGGAATGGACAACACAGCCTTCCATGGAGGGACCCCTTCTTTTGAAAGAGCTGTGATCTGCAGCCAGCCTTGGCTGCCCTGGCAATATGAAAGCTGTTCAGTGGCAGAAATCTCCACTGAGGTCTTAAGCTGAAAAGGCTGCTCAAACAGAGAGCCCTTCCAGTGAAAGCAAGGGCTACACTAAGGCAAAACAACCCACATCTCCTGATGCCATCAACACAACGCAGGACCACAAGCAGCTGCTTCTTTGGAAAAGACCAATGTCAAAAGCAGCCTGACCATTCTGCAGTGTGACACTAGACACCACATGGATTGCAAACTCTAGCTTAGCCTCCAGCATTTGGTTTGAGAAAATTAATTATATATCTTACACATGCTAAGAAATGAAACAGAAGCTCAAATTCTTTATTGCCTTTTCTTCTATGTTGAAGGGTGAAAGTCTTTACTTCTAATTTCTTTAATTTACACTAGTATGTGTGTCTATAGGGAAAGACAGGAATGAAGAACGATACTTTCAGTAGTGAGGCTAAAATCATCTATCATTCATTTTCATTGGATTAATTTCATTTGGGTTAATTTTGTTTAAGAATGTATAGATAAAGTACTGATAAATTAAAGGAAGGGCTGATTTAATCATCAGGAGATGACTGAGAAAAAATAAGATTAAACTAATAACACAGAATAAGAGATCAGAAGATATAGAGGTTAAAATGGAAGGTGCTATGAGCCTTTAAATTGCTATACCTTTTTTCAGATGAGTCAAAAAACATATAGTGTTTGCTTGAGGGATTTAATCTAGGTCTGGGATGAGAATGAACATTTAAATCTTATAAGCATTTCCATCCTATAGATATGAATGGCTTTCATCAGAGAGATCAATCAACTGTAATGATGACTTTGCAGTGTTGGAGGGGGTTCCTTCCCTGTTAACTTGACTTCCCGTTACAGTTCATCTTGTATAAAGTGAAAGCACAGTTATTCCTCCTAGAGACAATTTCTTAATTGGATCTAATTGCCTGTTGTATTCATTTGACAATAGATCCTCTTTGCTTAAAGATTTATTTTCAGTTATGACCTCAGGTTGGTAAAAATGTGATGAAATCAGCAATATATTTGCTATGTATATATTGCCCAGCTTGCTCGTTTTAATAAAATCCATAAAAAATATACGGAATAGGTTTATTCCATTAAGCAGCAGCAAAGCTCATGAACTTTGAAGGCACAAATATCCTTAGGTTAAAAATCATCAAGGTATTGGATTCTGCTTACAAATTAATATCAAGGTCCTTCACAGAATGTTAAAGCCGTTCATGATACACCTATGACTGAGCCATTTGGTGGGTTATGGGTCCAGGAAATTAATTTAATGTCTTGTGACAAAATATCAAAGTTTACTATGATTTTTTTTTTTTTTTAACACAGGCAAATCAGAAGCACTCAGATTCACTTAATTTTGATATATCTGCGGAAAAGCACTGGGAAGAAAAAAGAAGACATATCAGAAAAAATCCTGGGTCTGAGTTTAAAATGGTAGCAGCCTTCACAGACCAAACTATTAGAAAATTTATTTCTCCATACTGAAAGGGAGAAGAAGAAAGAGTCAAGACATTTGAAAGCCATCAAAACCAAAATGGCATTTTGTTACAGAAAAGAACGGGGAAAATCTCTCTACATAGTGTAACTGTTGGCATAGAGCCATTTGGAAAAAAATATGGGTATTTCAGGAGCACCTGATATTTACAGTGAACTCTCGGTTTCACTCCTGAGTGACCTGTACTGTGCATTGCTCCCATTTGGCATGTCACAAGTCTGCCAATGTTTCTCACAATTGTGGTATGGCCCTCGCTGTCACCCTCCCAAAAGGTGCATGATGGAATTAAAAGTGTTCCAGTGACAGCAACTTTATCCACATTCTCCACAGTGAATGCTGGATGGGTCGACAACAAACGTGAACGTGCTGTGCATCCTGAATGCAGCTGTGGTGCCCCTGTAGCTTAATCACAGTATGGTCTTCACCAGTAAAGCAGTGACCTTGTGCAATCTGCTAAGCAATAGCCCTGTGGGTTTCTGGCATGAAAGCTTTCTGAAGCCTGATAGATTTGTAAGGAATCACTATGTAGGTGATGTCTGAGAGCACAGAGGTTCCACAGAGTTTTGAGAGGGCCAATTTCAGAAGGGCAAGGTAGATATTTAGGGCTAGAACAAGAGTGACACTGCCAGCTGAAGGAGGTTTTGTTAGATCATGGGCCTGCCCTTTGTTGAACTTCCCAACAGCTAGGATCCTCCTATAGTGTAGCAGAAGACTGTTCTTTCTGTTACTCCATAAACCAATGGTATTTTAGAGTTACAGAATGAGAAGGAAAGTCAAAACGGAAGAGGTTTAAGAAACCAGTTTATCCAGATCCTTGTTGAATTCCTTAGGTTGTTCTCTTCCAACTTTGAGCAATGGTTCAGAGGAAGGTAGGAGTGGTGAGGGATAAAGGGGCTGACAATAGAAATACAGTGTAAAGGAGATGATTGATGGGAGAAAAAACAAGAGGAGATACCAGAAATTTTAGATATAGTTTGAATTTTGGGCTTATTAATTATATTGAAGCACTGAATAATTTCCTACATGCTGTATTGAAAATTTAGTATATTTCGCTGTTATCTGATCTTCCCCTTTTTTTTCTCTGCTTTATCCTCAGTTTATTTCACCTTTTTGATCTACTTTGATCTCTAATGCAAACTACTAGCTTCACAAACACATGAAATTCACATAATTTCATGATGCATTTTGTGACTGGGAATCCCTTAGTAAATTATGAGAGATCTGCTTTATTCTAACTCCAGATCAAGCAGCTGGTGGTTAACGACACAGAGGAGCTTCACAGCTTTCTACCCAGTCTTCACATCTCGGAATTCAACCCCTACTGACTCAATCCTCTGTAATATACTATAATATACTGTATTAGTGCAATAGAGAACTGATAATTATGGATGATAATAATAAGCTCCTGGAATTAATATTTAAAGTACCAGCTTTACTGAAATTCCATTTTTGCTCAAGTAAGTCTGAATGCTATAGGAGAAGGTGGTTCTAAAAAATTGTTCTAAAAATTCTAAAAAATTGAAGAAGTGATGTAGCTATCTTCTATCTGGGTGAATGTCTTGAGATTCAAACAATAGATCATCACAACTCCAGGCATTTCGTAATGCTTCCACCCCTTACACCTAGTCCTTCATTTTCATAGTTGTACCCTACACATTCAGAGGCAAAGTGCTCATACGGATAGTTAAGAACAGAAACAGGATCAAAATACTGTGTCAGCAACCAAAAGAGTTAAGAACAATATCCACAACTGCAATACAAACCTACCTGGAATCATGGAATCATACAATGTTTTGGCTTGGAATGCACCTATAAAAGTCATATAGTCCAACCCCCCTGCAGTAGGCAGAGGCATCTTTAACTAGATAGGATTGCTCAGAGCCTTATCAAGCCTGACGTTTAATGTCTCCAGGGAAGGGGCCTCCACCACCTCTCTGGGTAACCTGTTCCAGTGTCTCACCAACCTCATTATAAAGAACTTCTTCCTAATGTATAATCTGGTTTAAAACCAGTCTCCCTGTCCTATCACTACATGTGCTTGCAAAAAGTCCCTTCCCAGCTTTCTTGTAGGCCACCTTCAAGTAGTAGAGAATGTGTTCCTTTTTTCCCTCCATCTGCAATAATCCAAAAGGATGATAATGCAGGAAAGGAGTTTCAGTATTTGATACAAAGAAGCACATCAAGACAGCTGTGGCTATTATTATGGCTCAGTAATTTGTGTTATCCCCAGTCCACTCCTCCATGAAGACATCACTCCCAGTTAAGTCACAGATATAGATTCATTCTTTGGATGGGGCTCTCTTCAAAGTGCTCTTGTGCTCCCATGTGCAGACATTTGGTTTGCATGATCAATGGCTTTTTTGCATGCCTGATGTTGTCGCATTGATTCATCTTTTGGCTCACATGCATATTGTATCACGCTGGCTCGTCATGCTGTGCGGTGAATAATGGTGGGAAGCAACATAACAGATGCAACACAGTGCAATAACCAAAAAAAGGCAAGTAGTTTTCTGATCAATAAGCCAATCCCTTTAGTGAGATAGAAGGGATCAGTTTGGAGACATGATTTATTTTTCCTTTAGGCAACGCATGAAGGCCCTTACAATTATGAGTCTCATGTGTCTGACTTACGAGAAATCTCCTGTGTGAGTGAGTGTGTGTAGGTCATGTAGTACAGCTGATTGATGGCTGATGGTTTTCCAGAGTTCTCTCTGCAGAATGTAAGGGGTCTGCATGCACGGTAGTTTCCCAGATGCTAGAAGTGTCCCCTTTTTCTCTTTTTACTGCAGAGGTTAGGCTTCCATCTGCAGAGGATCAGTCAACGTGATCCTGCCTATTTGAGATCACTCTGTGCTTCGGGTAGTCCTGGACTGTGAGGTGGAGCGAACGCATCAGATATTGCTCACTAACACAATTTCTGGCCAAAAGGAAAATAAATCTGGGAGATCTGGCACACAGGCAGTAGTGAGAGCTACTCAACTAAAATCGAGTTGTTGCATTCAAAACACTATGCTCAAAAGAGTTGAAAAAGCTCTGCTCACTTTATCTCCCTTTCCTATTCCCCTTTAATAGGGATGGTCCCTTTCACTGTCTGCATGCATAGCCTTGTCTCCAAGGGATGGCATGGTCCATCAGCCTGCACAGCCAGAGAACCTCTGGAGCACCTGGAATACAAGGTGCTTCTCCATACAATACCTGGGTGGTCCTTGGCCTTGGAAATACCACCAGTCCCCATACACTCACCAGTATGTCCAGGGCACTCCTGTGCTTGAGAAATGGTTTTAGTGGGGGCAGGTAAATAGTTTTCAATATGCATCAAGAAACTGAAGCTCGTTGCGTGGGTCATGGACGCTTGTTGAGCTTGCTTAGTGCAAGAAGTGAAGGGGTGTCTATAGTAGGAGGAAGCAACCTTCCCCTTTTTTTTTGGCTCCCCAAGAGTCTGAGTGCATCCTGTGTCTTCTTCCAAAGACTTATTGACATTAGGTACATTAAAAAGGGGTGAGTTCTCTAAAGTGTTTTTAATGTGCTTCCGAGATTATACCTGATGGGAGAAGTGGTCAACACTATAGATGCAGAATTCACCCCAAGTTTTCATTCATATCTGCTGGCAGAGTATTACTGGGAACTCTGAGGATCCCCTTAGATCAGATTAGCACATCAGTGGTTTTACAGCTGTCAGGTGAGAATCCTGGTCTAATTATTTGTCTGGGAGAATTTCAGTTCCTCATTTCAAATTTCAAAAGGATGGGCAGCAATTTGTTTCAGCACCTTTGTTCTTTCTTCTTCACAGCCACATGCTAAAACTGGAATGGTTTACTATCAGCTATTAGTACTTGGCATAAGATTCTTCAACCTGCCTCTTCCTCTTCCGCTCTCTTTTGCTTTGTCTGAGATTGTAAAGCTGACATAAACCAAGATAATTCAGTGGCTCAAAGAAAAGTTAGATGTCACCATCATGAGACACAGCTTGACTGCATATTAGCAAACAGGCAGTTTGCAAATCTCCTAAGTCTGATACTCTTTATGTTTTCCAAGGGTTTAACAAGTCAAGATTTAAAGAGAAAAATGAGCAATTTAAAAAAGGAGAGAACAAAAGCTACCATCATAAAAACCTGGTAATGACTTATCCTGAGGGCTGGATGGTAACTATTGCCTTTAGGATCCTGCACACAAACTTTCATCTCTTCTCTCCTATAAGTTGCTGTGACCTTTCCTGGTATCCAGATGTTCCCTCTTCTTTCTTCACTAGCTCATCACCTTCTGAGGCATTCCCCTTTCAAGAGGAATTTTTTCAGTGTTGGTCCCTGCCTGAAGCTGATTTTTTTTTCACTATGTTGTTAAAAAAAAGTCATTAAAAATGCAGTTAAGACAAATGTACTCTCCCTCTTTAGATAAAAAAAAAAATCCAGGTTACATTTTAATAATTACAGAATCCTAAGGGGATAATTGTCAGCATGGAAACAACCCAGGGGAAAAGGTGCTATTGAATCTTCTGTTGAAAAGTCTCAGTGAGAAGTGCATTTACCAAAAATAATGGTAAGTGTGTGAACAGTTATGGCTATACAGAATTTGGGAAAGGTAAGCTTTAACAGGAGATGGACACGACAAGAGCTGTAAAGGTGCTGTTATTGTTTTACTCTATTATTGCTAAAGTCAAAGCTCCCCTAATTCCTCTGTAGCCTTAAAACTTGCAAGGCAGGGACTTGTTTCTGTGCAACCTTTGTCAGCTGACACACAACAGTGATTACCAGCTGGTTTAGAGGAAAAATCTTTCCATCACTGCCTTCTCTTCTGATTTGTACAAACACTCTTGCCTCAAGCTTCTCAGTGCTATTTCTGTTTTGCAACCCATAGCTGCAACATCTCTCACTCACCACTGCCTCCTCACTTGCTGGGCTTTGGATGTCTGCCTACCCACTCCCTTCCCTCCAAGTCCTCCCCAGAAAGTCCTTCCACTGCTGTTCTCCTCTTGGACATACCTAGCTGTGCCCACCTCTTGGAGAGCAAGGGAGATAAATCAATTGCTGTTTTGGGCTCCTGTACCTTGCTTCAAACATTGAAGCCTCATATGTAAACATCACCCATTGTGAGTTCCTGAGAATACTGTGCTTGGGAGGCAGCTCCTCAAAGGAAAGGGAAAAGGAAAGCCACACAGAGGAACTACTGTTGTTATTTTCAATATTAAGAAATTGCATTTAAAAAAAAAAGAAAAAATTACTGAAGTTATGAGGCAGAAGCTCTAGAAGTCAAGTGTCTAGAAAACGTTACCTGAACATCCATACATATCCCCTTCCCTTGCATGGACACATTTTGCTTTAATATTTGTCGTATCCCTGTTTACAAGCAATGCTCTCTGTATCATACACTTTTTAGATAGCTCATTTTGACTAACAGGCAGTTAGATGATAGTTAGTCAGACAGACACAGATATAACAAACAAACAGCAAGATATAGCCCTTCCTCTGGCATGGCATGTTTCTTATTCAAAACAAAGAAAATACTGTCAGTTTGCTGTCTGAAACTGACCTGGTCTGTTCATGCTTCAGGCTAAGTTTTATGTTAAGGTAAATCCTGACAACTAGAAATCCCTTGTTTACAGCATACAGGCTTGGTGACTCTCCTATTAATGTCCTAATGTCCATACAGCTGGAGGGGTCATTGCCCAACATTTGCTCCAGAATATTCAGCAAGTGAAGCCTTATATCAATATTGGACCAACAAAGGTTTTTAGAGTTAATTAAGTATTAATGGCTACTTTAAATTGGAAGTTTAGAACTGGTGAGTGCTGGCAATAGTTGCATAAAGTCTGTTTTCTCAGAGAAAACATCTTCCCACACAAAAGACTCAAAAGAAAGACAATAGCTGATGAGAGCAATGAAATGTTTCCAGCTACTACAGAAGAAAATAATTACACAAGACATTGCTATATATATTTTTTAAAAGAGTTAATGACAGCTTGGAATAATTCTGCTATATTGTTTCATGCTATTGATTCCTGCTTTAGCAATAAAACATTTTAGCATAAAAAAGTTGCATGACTTCACAGCAGCACTAATGAAAATAATCAATCTTTATATTGATAATATGTAACTGCATATTATCATCACTACCCATGTATAGAAGACAGAGAGCTGAGTCTAAAGGACTGGAATATTTTTTGTAACAAGGACATTTAGAGAGAAACTTGTACAGGTCCAGTAGAGTTTTCAGCTCCAGATTCTGAAGGTGCTTGGTCACATTACTCAGGGCTGCTGTCATTTGGGTCGCACATTGAACGGTAATCCCTGGACTGAGCATCCTAAATTAGAGCTGCTTGTTAGACTGAGTAGAGAAGTCATAGCAGCCATCACTCCTGGGGAAAAAACCCAACACACAAAGTGTGTCAAACACTGTGTGGTTGTGGTTCTTGCGGATGTATTTGTGGAGAGGACAGAAGCATAACAGCTGTGTGTCATTTTACATTCCTTACATCTCCAACATCTTCCTTTCTGAAGAACTTACCACTGTTTTCATTGGGGCTTTTAACAAGGTGCTGTTAAAAGAACAACAGCTTCCATGTTTTTGCTGCCTTTGTGGGAAACTGGGGTACAAGGGCATGGCCAAGATGCGTGTTGTGGCGGTGACTTAGGGCCAAAAATCCGTCACAATCCATAACCCTCACTTTTCAACATGGACATCAGATGGTGGTTAGACCAATTGATTATTGGTCTAAACACCAATTGATATCTAACCAATAATCTCCCCCTCTACCTCATCACCTGTTTTTACAAGGATGGATTGGAAAATAGCTCAGCTTCCATAAACATTTTAATGCAAATGTACCACATCACTGTATGTTCTCTTGTGTGTGCATCACTCTCATTTCTTCAGTTGCTCCTGGTTGTTTCCCTGCCTATCCCTCCTGCCCTGTTCCCTCAACATCAGTAAATAGAAGAGGGCTGGTGTGATTTTTCTTCACAAAAGCTGCATGTATGGGCACTTCAGACTGTTTACAGGACAGAATTCCGTGAAATGAGGATAATCTGTTTTAAGGAGCCAGAATGTTGCTTAGATGAGACTTATTCTGCACCCTGATGTATGGTTAAGTGCCATACATTACCTGGGCCCTTTGCAAAAGCATGAAGTGTATGAAGCATGAAGGAAGCCATTTATAGCCCATAAGGATCACGCATGCAGTAGTCCTACTCCTACACTAATAATGCAATCATAACTAGCCTCTCCTGGTACACATCTTCTTTAACTCTTTAGAGAGCACGCATATATAAAAAGCAGTTTGCACTTATTTTTTTCTTGCTGGAGAGGGGTAAGCCACAGTCACTTTGTCCATGGGTCCATGGAGCGAGGAACCTACATGGGCCATGATACTGCAGGCTTGTGCGAGGTGGACTGCAAGCCTTGCTGAAGGGAGGGATGAAATGTCCTGTTTAAAGGAACTGGTGGTTTAGAGGCAAGAAAGATCCATGGAGAAAGGAGATGGAAGAGAGGAAAGAAATGCAAAAAGGTTACGGTGTGGTAACCAGTGGCTGGTTCACACAAGTATATGCTGAAGGGAGCTGAATATCTGAGGGAGGTGTGGGTGGGAAATCTGTGTTGCAATCCAGTGTGACCACCTGTAGCAGGTACACCTAGCCAGTCAAAATGGCATGGAAGGTATCAGAAAGCAGACATCCTTTTCATAGAGGAGGTTAGCAGCCCTGCCACCCTTCCCCTCACTGGCATTTCCAGTAGGTAAGAGCATATTAAGTGACAGTGAGGCTGCTTAGTCCAATTTTAAATTAATGCTATAAAGGGGGCTTTTGACAACTTATTAAAAATTTAAGTATAATTCCAAACCCTCAGGTTATTTGATTTTACAGTTAACATTTCTCTGTTGGAATAGCAACACATGATGTCTGTCAGCAAGGCAGCCACAATAGCCCGAGGCTGATTTTCCAAAAATAAAATAGCAGTCTATATCTGTCAGGACTGTGCCGGTGCCATGTTCCACACGGGCACTTCTTTAACCTGATAATTCACACAGCTGAAACATGTCTAAGAGTTGGCTGAAGTTTTCTTGCAATCTGAAAGAAACTCTGTTCTCTTCCCCAGTGTGCATAACCGGAGCAGTTACTGGCAACAGGCTTTTGAAACAGTCCACAGTTTATGTCAGAAAAGCACTGAAAAGTCACAACTTTCCAAGGTTAGACAGGGACATTAGAAAAAAATGATAGGAGAGGGAGGTTGGTCCATTTTAAAATGAAAGGACAGTCATAGTAAATTTTTTCAAGGGAAGTAAAATTAAGGAAACTTCAGCAGATCACTGATTGCAACAGTCAGTTGACCAAGTTCATAAATAATATTGACCAAGTTCATAAACGATTTGGTATTTGACAGCTGGCACAAATCTCCCCTGATAGGGTTTCTTTCCTCCATGTCACAACTGCATTTTTTGTTTGCAATTGCAGTTGTGTGTGTACAAGCACCTATACAATAGCTGCATAAAAGGCAAATATATTTACTGAAAATTAAGGAGGCTAAGTTTTAGTTTTGTTTTAATATAGACTAATATAATTTGTGCTGAAATATTTTAATGAAAAAGGCACACTGCTCTGGAGAACCTAACAGATTTAGAGGTTACCAAGGGACCCACATGCAACTGCCGATGTTGACTAACTTGCAGTGACAACTTGTGCCTTCCTTTTCCTAAACTATTGTCTTAACCAAATGTCTTAACCAAGTCAAGCTCTTTTTGGAAACTAGTTTTCACAAGGGATGATAACTTCATCTGGTAAGATGATTGGCAAATGGAGGAAGAGAAGGAACAAGAGTTCATATGCAATTAATGATTGGCTTCATGTGGGATGCAGGTGAATACCAAAGTGCTTGTCTGGTTTGCAGTAACGGAGCACACGATACTTTCCTCATTAATTACTGCTACCCTGAGACATGTTTGCAAAAGCAACTTTGCAGATTCCAGCATTTACCCCATATATTTTTGTTATTTGCATAAAACTGGCCCAACTCATACACATGTGTGCAGTATTTCAATATTTAATAATGCGCTTATATCTCTGTACACATTTCAGCACACGTGCAGGACTGGGGGATATTGTTTGGTAAAGAGAAAGAGCAGAATTAAGTAGCATCTACTTTGCAAGTGCTTCCAGATTTGTCAATTGGGAGGCCTTTTTAATCACTCAAATTTTATGTTCATAATACTTATATTTGTGAGTATTACGAGGGAGGATTAATTTATAGTTTCTTTTTTCTATTTACAACAGTAATGAATCGTGACAAAGTTACAGAGCTATTGTAGTTTGAAAATGGGAAATGAGGTGGAATATTCCCATTTCACTGCAAAAGTGATTGTTTAATACTCTGATTTTTCTTACAGAAAGGAGGATGCCACTGTCTTCATTTTAACTAAAAGTACATATGAAAAACCAAAACGTGAGGCCATGGAATACAGCCCCTTTTTAGAGATGGTGAAGTGACAGTTCAGTTTGTCATTGCATTGAATGCAGCTGAACACTAAGGAAAATGGATCCTCTGTCTACAGTGGTCACGTTCTGAAGTGAATCCTTTCACTGTATTACATTGTTAGTAAGATTTATCCATTTTGTGAAAAGCAAGGCACTCCAATCAAAACTGATCAAATTTAATGTAATAGAAGTTACAATTTTTGCCCATATTTGTGGTAATACGATTTTACTCTAGAACTTCATTTCTTGGATGAGACTTTTATTTTCAGTTTCAACCCCAAATTCATTTATATGCAGTCTGTGTTTACTTATTTTTGTGCCACAACTACATGTCTTCACTTAGCTCTCATTTAGCTAGGCCTGAACAAGCCAAGTAGGTAAGGTTTTCCAACCATCACTCTGTTCATTCTGTCACCTCTTTTTCTGTGTCTATTACTCTTTTATTCCAGGACATCTTTTCTCATCATGGAGCATCAAAATTGTACACAGTGTCTTATCTAGAGTCTTAGTCTTCTCATATTATCTAGAAAGTCAGTAACTGTAGTCTGAGAAATGCTCTCAATTCAACACCACTTGATTTTCTAAGGAAAAGTTGATATTCTTCTCAATAGCCCTTTATCTTACTGAGCGTAAGTTGCTGGGCTTTTGTTGCCTCTCCCTTACCTGAGAGGTCTGAGAGTTGACCTGAGTCAACAAGACTATTATTACTGCAGAACAAAACAGATTACTATAATCGCAAATGGATTTATTGGATGAAAAATAGAAGTTCAAAACTGTATCTATAAAATAGGCTAGAAACAAAAATAAATAAATAAATAAACCCAAAGGGAGCATCAAATGTTTATTATGAATTTTAGAGAAGTGTTGAATATTGTGCTTATTGCTACATCATATAGAAGTTATAAATGTCATTGCCCAGTTTATAAGTGTAACTATCATATCTGTTGTGGCCATTATCTATCTTGCATTCCATCAGAAGGGGTGGGTTTATGTTCAGTCTAACCTTCCATAGATTGTGTTTGCGCGATCTACGAGCAAAAGAGGATTTTGCTCCAAAAGAGGATTGTGTTGCTGCTCAATGGTGTATGCTGGAGGTACTCTACAACCAGCTTCAAAAGTTGTTAAATATATGGGAGCATGGACAAATATTTCAACACTTTCCTCCTTTCCCTTCTCCCTCGCTACTGAATTAAGCAATAGCATTTTTCTTTATCCCATTGGCTTCATTGTGGAAAAGTCATGATTAGTTCATACACTTAAGTCATTTTAAGGACAAGCATAGTAACCTGTACTGAGAAAAATTAATTTCCCTCCATACATTGCACCCTGTTCTTGAGAGTGCATGCCAGGAAGTGAGGGTAATATAGAAATGGAAGAAATATATTAAGATATTAAATTTTGTAATTCACTGTGCAATACTGTATAATATATAAAAAAAATATACTTACTTACTTTGATGTCTACTTTGTAGATAAGAATTGTTTGATGAATTGGATAGCACCACTTGCTCCTCCAGGGTGTTTTAGTCTTCTTTGTCCCATTCATCACCAATGTGCATAACACGGGAATAAAAGACTATGAGGGACTTCCCAGACACAAAGTTGAATGCCAAAATATCTCAGCATCCCTGTAAAAATCTCTTTCTTCTGCTGCTTACGAACAAGATTCTTCAAACAGAGGTCCTGTTTTAAATATTGGCTTGGCTAATTTGCCTTCACTGAAGTTTTACTTTGCAGTATCACACCATCACCAATATAAAAATGCCATGGAACTACAGCAATAAGGAGATGAAACTGCCAAGTTTCTGCTATAAAATACTGATTCTCTGCAGATTAACTAGCATACCCAGGCACTTCGTACTTCATTCCCAGAACAAATTTCCCTAGAGACACTAGACTGAGAGAGATTTTATACAAATATGTATCTATAGATCAGGAACATATTTGTGTGAAGTTTAAAATTCATTTGTTTCTTCTCTCCAATAGCATATTGTCATTTCACTTATTTAATTTTCAGTAAAATCTTTCTGTCTCACAAATCCAGGCCTTTGCTTTTTTGAAGCAATGCTATATAATTCTTCTTTCTTTCTTTCTATCAAATCTTTCAATATATACTACATAACAGCAACATTGATATTTCACTGAAGGATTTGAGTTTTTTTATATTTATCATAGAATCATAGAATCATCTGGACTGGAAGGGACCTTCAAAGGTCATCTAGTCTGACCCCCCTGCAGTCACAGGGACACCTCCAACTAGACCAGGTTGCCCAGGGCTTCGTTGAGCCTCACCTTGAATGTCTCCAGGGAAGGGGCCTGGGCAACCAGTTCCAGTGCTCCACCACCCTCATAGTAAAGAACTTTTTCCTAATGT